>JAWPHD010024029.1:0-20432 GCA_037043455.1 Cyrtodaria siliqua
ACTTTTGGTGAACTGCGCTCTGTGTATGCTACATGTTAAGTTCAAGTTTGGTGGACTGCGCTCTGTGTATGCTACATTTTATGTTCAACTTTTGGTTGACTGCGCTCTGTGTATGATTCTTTTCACGTTAGACATTTTGAAGACTGCGCTGTGTGTATTCTACATTTTATGTTCGACTTTTGATAGACTGCGCTCTGTGTATGCTATATCTTATGTTCAACTGATGGTGGACTGCGCTCTGTGTATGCTACTTGTTATGTTCGACATTTTGTAGAATGCGCTCTTTGTGTGTTTCTTTTTATGTTCGACATTTGGTAGCCTGCGCTCTATGTAGTCTACATTTTATGTTCGTCTTTTGGTGGAATGCACTCCGTGTGTGCTACATTTTTTGCTCGACTTGTATCGCTACTGTTACCACATCGTGCTTTGTAAATTAAATCAGTTTAATGATTATGGATGCTGATAATGGTCATTTAAATAAATAGAGCGCAGAAAAATGGTAATTATCTCATTGTAAAAAATACAAAATTAAACACGGTTGGTACAAATGATGACTCAACATGCTCAACCAAAACTAGTGGTTCATACATTATTATTATTATTATTATTATTATTATTATTTATTATTGGTATTATTTATTTATTATGATTATTATTATTATTATTATTTTTATTATTATAATATTGTTATTATTATTATTGTTATTAATTATTTATTCATTATTATTATTATTATTATTATTGTTATTATTATTATTATGATTATTTTTGTTTAGTTTGCTTATAATCAAACTGTTGCTTTTAAAAGATACATCTTATATAGCCCGAAATTTATATACAGATATCGGTGGTACATAATCAAATACTTTTGCTTTCATACCCTTATTTCGAATAGGTGGTTCCACTACTGCAGCTTTTGCATATTCCAAGTAATGTTTACCCTCAGGATAGGTTGCCTGCATTTTAATTTTAGGTCTTTTGACTTGTTACTTGTGATACGCAGGCTTCATAACCTCTACTCCTAACAAAGTTCCATTTTGTTTATTTCGCCCACAGTTTTCTCGCGGAGGGCAAAGCATTTTGTTAGAAACCGGGACCATAGGCCACTGGCCATGGAAATGTATGGAAAAAATACTACATTGAAGGTTCCTTGGTCACCGTCATATGCATACCATCTTTGGGATGGCCCAAAGTTTCATACTATTGACATTTTAATACTATTACATTTTAAATATTGAGTTCTGTTCAACCCGGGGATAAAGGCGTGAACGGTAGGAAGCATTTTTCAATTATGTTCATGAACAGTCTCGATCAAATCGAAACTGAAATATTTTTTGTATTTATCGTGTTCGACGATTTCCAAATGTCTCCTTTCATACCCTTTCTATATAACTTATACCTGATGTTGTGTAATCAGTTCAATGGGTAATGCTGATTTACATTAGGGCTACATTTTTGATTTAGTGAAGGATAATGCTACACTGTTTTGCACAACATTAGTATAGTAATATACGCGAAAAGCGGAGCCCAGAGCCTTAAATGCAACACTCAATATATTGTGCTTTGCCTGTTGCTTTTCAAAGCATGTCTGTACTGAAATACACGCTCTGGATGATAAATCACATACTTGATTACTAGTAATGTCTTTGAACATGTCTATTGTATATCTGTAACGTAGCGAAACTCTACTCAACAAAACTTACCCGCCCGAGTTTCCTTTTAATTTCAGTGTAAATATGCGGAATGGTTGATTGGTAAAATGAATTATAGCTGTGCACTTTTGCCAATATTTGTGTGTGATGTTAGGCAAAATGAATTCATCATATATTCTAATAGGAGAGAAAATAACGCACAATTTAATATCCAATTTCAGAAACAGGCAGTTCAATTGTCATTGAAAATCAACAAAATGAATTCCGTACGTTTTCATCAAAGCATGATATCCTCAGTTCTACAGATTATGACAGGGAAACCTTTTTGTTTCACACTTATGCATTACATGATTTATTGCATTTCTTCAACTCAACAAAAAAGATGGAAATGAATTGTATAGATAACATTACTGCTAGTGAGAATATTCCTTCGGGCAAAGCCGTAAATATGTATAAAAAGCATTCTAATTACGAGGCTGAATAATAACAACATTTCACAGCGTTAAAATTAAAATTTCACATAGAATGCTGGCCTGAAAAAATAGTACGAGCAATTCGGTGGGCTATTGCATGTTAACATCAAATTTATAGTATTTCCAAACATAATATCTGTTTCGGACCAAATTGCCAAATAAATATATTTATTTTTAATGCTTATCGTACTTTTTAACTCAGTTCGTAACATCTTTACAGTTCCAAAACAAAATGAAGTTTTCATATTAAATATTGCTTACAATAAGTAATAACGCTACTGATTTGTAGTCGGGGCGAGCTTTTACAGCTGCCACACAGCACATTTCAAACGCTAGTGTAAATGTAAAGGAGATCCCTTGGAAGCAACAAACACAAACAAGAGAGAAAAGGTAGTAGACTCGATTTTATTGAGTCTGTTCATAAGAAACCGATATTCTACTTTAATAGCACACAATGCCATTCTTAGGTCCCCGGCATGGTTTTGGAATGAAAGAAAGATAGATAGAGTGGACTTGATGATCCCAAAGGACAAGTAAATAATAACACTACTGATTTGTTGTCGGATATTCCAAGATATGTGACCTAATAACATAGCGTTCATTAAATTGTCTGTAAGATAAATAATATGAATTATACCAGCCGACTTATATTTAAACCATCTTGGAACTCCAACATTGATATCCGGATTATATAAATCATAGGCTGAATAATATGGTTGCCTCGATATTAATTCACTTAAAGGTAATGTAGGCACACAAAGTTACATATTGAGAGTTCTGGAAAAGTTGTAAAAGGGTAAAAGAATTATCAAAATTGGACGATAAACAAAAGAAGATATTATCATTCTTGTGGTTCTTGTGAAACATATATGGAAACCGCCATTTTGAGAACTATGACATCATAGTCCAAAAGTACCATATATGGAATATTTATAAATATGATAATTTACTGATTTTGCATTCATTTACAGTGATTTTCTTTGCTTTAGATGATATTGATCCATACTCGGCATATAGGAATTTAGGGGACTTTCAAAACTGTTTATTGAGAGCAGACTGGTGTTCAGTCATGACTAGTGACAATGTTGCTGTCGTTGGAACAATTTTAAAATAAATTTCCGTTGCAAATAAAATTGCTCCTGTCAAAGAAATTAAACAACGCATTGAACCACGGATCACCACAGATATTATACAAAGCATTAAAGCAAGAGACAAGGCTTTTATGGAGATGTGGTCTATAAACTTCGAAAGTTAAAGGGGTCTGACGGGTTTCCTGACCGCTTTACAAATTTAATCAGGAAGTTCTTCTGAAAAGGATATAACCCTTTTGTTTTACAGCGCACTGCATGTTTAGTGATTGACTTCTCTACAGTCAGTCATTACGCTTAACCTTTCACTTGTGCAATAACTCGACTACCACTTGGGACTCTATGATTGTACCTACTGAAACCCCAACTAAGGTGCATGAGCTTTCGTCCCTCGGGTTTTCTAGTCGTTCCTTAGATTGGTTTTCTCTTTAGCTGCAACTACTATGGTTGTTCAGTACGATTCTGGATACATCCTGAGATATTTATTATTTTGTATGTGTTTCTTTAGTTAGTTTCTCTGGATGTCACTTTATTGTTAGAGAATTTCTTTTGATGGGATGTAGTTTTTTTATACTGTCTTGTCTATTTGGCCGCTGAAGACAGGATAATAGCGAGGATTGTGCGCATATAAAATCGATTCAAGCTAGCCTTTAGGCCTTATTGCCTACTGACCGTTCCAAGTCGGTAACCCTGTCTTCAGCCCCCTTGCTGTTGTTTTTTGTCTCTTTCATTGTATTTTCAAGTCCTTGTTTGCAGTACAGTGCGGACCTACGATGCCATTGCGTTCGGACGCTGTGCTTTCTATAGGACCCTATATCTCATTTTTCATGTTTTTAAAAATGAGAAATCTAATGAAAATTTTAATCATTTTAGAGAACTAAGAAAGAAAACACAAGCTCTTATATATACAGCTAAAAAGAACTATTTTGCGGATAAACTTAAAGAAAATAAACACGATTCTAAATCATTGGAAAAGTCGTTAAAGGAACTAGGTCTGCCCTCTAAGAAAGGGAAGACTACTTCAAGTAATATTGGTCTTAAAATAGATGGTGACATAAGCTTTGACAAACTGAATATAGCTGAACAATTTAATTCATTTAATACAACTGTTGCTCTAAATTTGTAGAAAAGCTACCAAAGTGTATTAACAGATACGGGAAGAAGCTTGTAACAGATTTGTATGCTGATAAAGGTGTTATACCTAATAGTTACTCTTTTTCAATTGTGTCAGAAAACAAGGTTTTAAAACATTTGAATAATCTCGGTTTAAATAAGGCTACTGGTTTAGATGGCATTCCGTCACGGTTTGTAAGGGACAGTGCCTCCATAATTGCCTGTCCACTTACTCATGTTATCAATTATACAGGGCGTAGTACCAGATGATTTAAAGCTAGCTCGGGTTGTTCCTCTTTTTAAGAAAATTAATCTGTAACTATCGTCCAGTGTATATTCCTAGTATTATATACAAGGTCGTTTAAAGGGTTATATATGATCAAGTTGAAGGTTACCTCATTGAAAAGAAATTACTATATAGTTTCAATCTGGTTTCAGATGTGATTTCTCTACGGATACTTGTCTTATCCACTTGTCAGAACTTATTATATTTCAAATGGATAAGGATTGGGATAAGGAACTCTATAAGCAACTGTTTTCGTTCCAATCCATTTTCACATTGTGTATTATGTACACTTTCACCAATTGTATAAATATAGGAAATAAAATAAGTTTAAACCAAATGGATAAGGGCAATTTCGTGGGGATGTTCTACTGGACCTGCAGAAGGCTTTTGACAGCGTTGATCATAATATTCTTCTGATGAAAATGGAAGCGCTAGGACTTTGTAGTGATATCATTAGATGGTTCAGGTCATACTTACCTTACAGACAACCGTTTTTTTTTATTTTAATATTTTATTCAGAGATCAAGTGTAAATACAATTATCATATATGGAGAAATGGGGAGAATTATAAAAATGTATATCTAATTTGTTTAACAATTATCTGGCAATTTATGATGTATCGCTCGCAAACTGTATAAAAGTGTATACTATAAACAACAAAAAGTAACAAATATACAATTTAAATATTTCAGTTATTTAACATATTTTGAACAACATTCCATCTTTCTTTAATATGACAGACAACAGTTGGTGGATGTATCTGGTACTTTTCCTTCCCATGCCAATATTACATGTGGTATTCCTTAGATGTCTATCCTGGGGCCACTTTTATTCTTAATTTATGTTAATGACATGTCTGCTGTGGTAAAACATACGTTACTTCTTTATGCTGATGATTCCGGTATACTAGTTGCAGGTAAAAATAAGAGACAAATCGAATTTTTACTGAACTTGAAACTTGAAACAATCAGTAAGTGGTTAACTGGGAATAAGCTGTCTTTACATCTTGGTAAGACAGAATCTATTTTATTTAGTTCTGAGCCCAGGTTGAGATCACAATCCAATATGAATATATCTTGTAACGGTAAGACTATAGAGTCTAAATCTTCAGTCAAATACCTTGGTGCAACTCTAGATGTGAAACAATAGCACGGTCTATCATACAGAAGGCTAATTCAAGGTTAAATTTTCTATATAGAAAACGTGAATTTCTTACTCAACATACTAAGAAACTTCTGGTTATGTCTCTTATTCAGTGTCACTTTGACTATGATTGTTATTTCTGGTTTTCAGGGTTGTGAAAGTTATTGAAAAATAGACTTCTAACTACCCAAAATAAATTGATAAGGTTTGTTTTAAACTTAGACCATAGAAGACATGTTGGACCAAAACATTTCACATTTCTGAACTGGTTACCCGTTACAAAAAAGAGTTGATCAAATTACTTTATGTCATTTTTTAAAATAAAGTCAGGTAAATGGGTGAGCATTTTACTTTAGCAAGTTCTGTTCTACAAGATTTCGGGATAAAGGAAGTTTCTCAGTTCCCAAAGTCAAAGGTTTTGGTATAAAGTCATTTGCATATAAAGGGTGTACTTTATGGAATGAGTTACCTCTTCATATAAGAAACACAAGTGGTCTTTGGGATTTCAAGATAGCTGTCAAAAATATTGATGCCTAAATAGTGTGTATTTGTACAGTGTGAAAATCTGTTGTCCATTTCCATTTAATGCTAGTCATTTAAACTATCTCTGTTATAATTAATTTACTATTCATTTAAATAATAGTCAATTGTCCATTTCCATTTAATGATAGTAATTTTTAATTATCTATGTGATATTATTAAAGCGTCAATATCAAAATAGTTTATGTACTAAATAGTTAATATGTACTAAATAGTTAATATATAATATGTACTTAATAGTTAATATGTACTAAATAGTTAATATATAATATGTACTAAATAGTTAATATGTACTAAATAGTTAATATGTACTAGTACTAAACAGTTAATATGTACTAAATAGTTAATATGTACTAAATAGTTAATATGTGATATTTATGCCTCGCATGTGATAATATTAAGCATGTGTTACATGCTGTATAGTTATTGTGATACTTATGCCTCTTTGTGTCACGCCATCATCATCAAGGACCACAATGGAAATAAGGGAAATTTATTTTCCCTTTTTTTTGTGTTATCCTTGGCTTTGATGTGCAAAGCATGGTTTATATCTCATGTATGCATTTTATATTAATTTTATGCATTGTGTTGTTTTTTATAAGCATGTATGTACATCGGTATATTTGCCGAAATAAATCTATCTCTGACATCATAGTTCTCAAAATGGCGACTCCCGTATCCATTTTACAACAACATACTCTATTATGAGCATTGTATCAGTATTGCGTTTAGTTTCAAATCGGGTTATGCAATTTATTTTAAATTATTTAAATCAGTGTTATATATGATGTTTGTTTCGATGCGTGTTTTTGGTTGAATGTGATCATTGAATGCTGCATTTTCTGATCTACTTTTATATAGTCTGTTCTGACGTTATCTAAATTTTGGACAAGATAAGTATTTTTATTTTCAGGTTGGAAGATTCTGATACTTTTAAAACCAAAAAAAATGTGTCAACACCCATTCTAAGCCCTCCAAATGTAAGTTTAATAGTTATTTTTATTTTACAACTTTAAAGAAAGTTGTAAAACACATCATGACTAAGTGTATTTTGGTCTACCTTTGGCTACTCAATTTCTGTTTTTAAATGATTTAGTTCCACAAGTGCTATAATATATATATGTATAATATTCACATATACACTTGTAAACCAACATATGTAAACACGAGACATGTACATTGTACACATCTACTTTTAAATCCGCATGCTAGATCGGCAGAGTACAAATAAACACTTCTCATTTTGACACCATGTCCAGGTTTACCAGACATGAAATACATCTATAGATGATTTCACACCTGATGACCTAATCTCGGAAAATGACGGACATATAGAACCTCGATGAAGATGGCCGCCGAATGTTTATCCCACATAGAAGCTAGCCGCCAGAAATATAAAGTATGACCATGTGGGAACACATGTAAGTTCGTACGTACGTACGTACGTCTGTATCTTTGTATATGTAAGTAAATACTTTTAATATGCGCGTTATATGCCTATGTTTTATTTGTGTTAGCTCCACTACGTTCTCTTCAGTATTAGGTTCGCCTCTGGTATGTATAGTGGGATATTGTATGCAAACATGTCCGTTTGTACGTATGTACGTACGATTACGTCTGTATCTTTTGTTAATGTGTATACGCGGGTATTTATTGCGTTAATGCTCTTCCATACGTTAGTACCACATTTCACCAAACAGGGTAAGTATTTTTTGGACCAACTTGGCCTCATCATCTCGCACACCATTTGTTCATCCAAGTGTATGTCTAACAGTGATTTACATTCTCTGTACAAATTCTATCTCCAACCCACTCCAAATATAATAGACGATATCTGGACATTCAAATATAAAATACGACGATCGACCTTTAAATTGCTGAAATTATAAAAAAGGTAATCATTGTATCAAATAGACCATAATATATAGTTTCAATGAACAGCGGTACCCATTTTGTCAGTTCGTTTGTGTCTGTGGTGTGGCGTGCCTTACTTTTATTTGTCCTTGTAAGGGTGTTTGCTTTGTATATGTGTTTTTGATTGACCGTTCTGTGAGTGCTACATTTCTTGCTGGATTTGTATATCTAATTTTATTGATAAGGATGACAATATGGTAAGAGTGGGGTTTGATGCACCCTAGAACCCGGTTTAAACCCCCATCAGCCCTTTTTCCCACAGACCGTTTCAATGCGGTAGCTCTATTGTCAACCCTTTTATGTTTGTATGTCATATCTTGCCTTTGATTTATCTTGTAATTGTTGTTTGTTTCTATGCGTGATTTTGGTTGACTGTTTTTCCTTGAATGCTACATTTTCTGTTAGACTTTTATATCTACTTGTATACCTAGTTGTATAGAGGACACAGTAAAACCGAAGATATTAACTATTTAGTTTAATTCCTCACGGGATTTGACTAATGTATATGAAATAGGATGTAATACTATTCTACGACACAATGATCAATTGACAGTGTTTCGAGATTCGATATATCATAGTTCAAAGATTCATCAGGTGTGTAGTGACATACTGTTTGAGGATCCCGAAACTCAGCACAAGTGTCAAATTCGAGATTCCATAAAGAAAATTAATATAAACCCTTCTATAAATTGACCAGAATATTGTACAAAACCTATACAAAATAAACTGCTGGGTTAACAATAGATTTAATTAAATTAAGTTCTTAGACAGTAGTAATTATTGACAAAATGACTAAAGTTTTAAGACGGTGGTTGGTACGGCTAGTTCTTATAATCAGACGAAGCTACTCTGAATAAGTTAGATCATCACTTACTGGCGGTTTCAGATATGAAGTCATTGCCCACAAGACGATAGTAACAGCGCAATACAATTGCCTGAACTTAATCACTAGTTAGATAGAATGGATTTATTTATCACCGGCTTTCTGGCACCAAAGATTTCATGGAAAGCAATAGTTAGTAAATACCGAATCAAAATCAGTCAATACGTGTAGCTTGGTAATTGTAATGTTTGTAGTGTTTATAAAACGCGGTACTTGGTTCATATGCTCAGTACGTTAATACCATTATACTATATACAACGGTTGCAATAGAGGCAAAATAAAAGTTCATAATACTTTTCATTGTTTTCCAGTCTCAAGAATTCTTCTTTTTTTTCCCTTCTTTTTTCCCAAAGGAATTACGTCTTATTTTAAGCAGGTTCGCAAGTGCGGTTTAAGTAAGATTGTAAGCTTGTAAAACCATCAGTTATACATTATTTCTCAAGATAACCAGATACACTAGTTTACCTTATACACTTAAAGTTACATACGTACTCATTGTTAAAATTACCCAAAAAACGCCGTGTTCTAATAAAAATATATAAAAATAAACGTCTTTGGTCGGTTTCACCTCGATACCGTAAGGTTAAATATATATTCGCAATTAAATAATGCCTTTTCTTAGAAAGTGGCCCAGCCTTTTAAGAAATATAAAAGCTACGACTATCTACGAATAAGCGCGATCGTTTCCCGAAATTTCCGGAGATCACGTGGTTTCAATAATTTATTTAGAATAAAAAGAAGAAGGAAGGTGGGAGAACTACTCTACCACAAAGCACGGGTCTTTTTATGATCTGAGTTGAATGGCTCAATATCAAAAAAGAAAACAGCTTACAAACGACAGAGAGGGCAGCGTTCAATAAGCTGAAATCCGCAATTCTGACAGACTGGCAAATGCTTATGCCTTCCGCAAATTGCAAAGTTTTAGTTGCGTTGTACTCAAAATGATTTTACATGAACAATCCTTAATTTTGATATCAATCACCGGTTTTCGAATATTCGGGAACTGGCCCAGGAATGTCTATATTATAAATATAGACTTGAAACCGGCTTAAAATGGTCCATGTTATTACAAATAAAACAATATTTGCATTACTTGAGTGCACGTATCAGTTTAAGATACGATGCAAATATTCTGCAATGAACTTGACATCTGAATAGAAGGATCTAAAATGTGGTACTGTATTGTCATTTTCGACCCTTAAATTAGTCGTCTGTCAACTGATTCGGACATCTTTGCTATTTTTATTGCGGCAATAGTAATTACACTGGATCATGTGTATATGTTACAATGTTGTATTGTTTATGCTTCTAGAACAAATGTTGTCATTATTTTAAGAAGTCTCGCGTACTTAAACCCCACCACCCCAAGTAAATTTGTATATGCTACCTTTCACAATAATCCATATCTGTTAAACATATACACAACAATAGTTTCTGTAATGAGTGTGTGCAAATATAGTTTTAACAAAAGGAGAAGTATAAAAGACACATTTCATCTGGTACTCGTTCTAAATAAGGTTAAGCCACTTGATTCAGGACAGCGTCAATTTGCAGATTTTAAAGGAAATTACACTCTTAGGAGAAAAACTCAGTCAAACTACAAACTATTTCAATATTTCTTGCGTTTGTATTCAAAACTCATATTTAACTGTATTGTTTCCATTTCAAATCGATAATCACATACATTTTCAGCAACAATGGAGGGAACTGTACATAATAATGAAATAACGTGTAATTCAATATATTTGCATACTACCTTGTTAGTTATATTATGATGAGTATTACATATATTGTAACACCTTACATATTGTAACATATTAAAAATACAATAGTATTAAAGTAAACGAGTACGAGCGCACATGTAAAACACAATGTTTTATTTACCTAAATGTTGATAATTCATCACAATCCACTTTAAATAAACATCACATTTACTCATTATATCAGGTCATTTGTAATTAATATAAAACGAAATCGGGGGCTGTTTGTGTTCTGTTTTGTGAGATTATTTACGAAACAATTGCATGCACGATATTATTTCACACATCGAATCTGGAAGAAAGTGGTGTTTGCTTAATTTATATAGCATCTAACCTAGTGTACAACAATACAGCAGGCAGGGGAGCAAGTAAGACGTTTACAAAGCTATGAGGACACATATTATAATTATTCTTCTAAACAACAAACAGGTTTAGAATTGCATGACTTTTATTTATTTAGAAAGCCATGTGAGTTTAATAGTCTTCAAAAACATACACAAATTTAGAAGAGCAGAGAAACTTTAATATTTACAAAACTCAAAAGGTATTATACAGAACTGAATATTTATAGTTTCCTGAAGTGATCTAGTAGCAAGCGCTTGACATTTATATTTCGATTGCGATAGAGGTAACATGATATTATTGTGTCTAGACTATTGCTTTTTTTTTTTTACATCGGAACGTATTGATCCATATTAAAAAATCGATGGCCTCGTCCCTTTGATAAAAGTATAGGCACTGACTGCGTCGGTATCATCGTCATCAGCATACACAGTATCACCATTACCATAACCTCCATAACCACACTATCAATTTATCAAAATATAATCCAATATGGAAATGAAATTTATATGAGCAACATTAATCAACACATACAGAACAGAAAATCTTCAATCAGAAACGTGTCATACAGTAAAGTAAAAGTGGATCCCTTGGAAGCAACAAACACAAACAAGAGATAAAAGTAGCAGAATCGGTTTTATTAAGTCATTCATTAGGGGTATGAAGTGCAACACCTTTCACGCCTCAGAATGGTCAGTGGTAGAAGGCCGCTTGGGTTGGTGGGGAGTTAAATCAGGTGCTTGGGTTGGTGGGGAGTTAAATCAGGTGCTTGGGTTGGTGGGGAGTTAAATCTGGTTATATGGTGCACCAAAGTTCACTTGGAACGGTCAGTGGCAAAAACAGGCTGCTGGGGGTTAAAACCAATTGGTGTTCCAACATCACAAATTCCAATCACTTAATATAAAGGCCAGTGTTTGTTTCAGACTGATATATCCAGTAATATAATCCTAATGATATAGTTTTTCGTTTTTTGATTGCTGTTTTCAGCTTGAATCAGAATAGTTTACTTAAAGAAAAACATATTGACAATTGCTGACACTCAACATTACAGAAAACTCGAAACCAGACAAAACGAGGCATTACATATGAGAGCAAAATAGTAAAGTTCTTCTTAATGAACAAAATGTCTGAAAAAAATTCAATAAAGGTATTTATCTGCAATAGTGACTTTAATGGTTAGATGGAACAATAAATAAGCTAAATGTTACCGTACAAACAAAAGTTAGAAATGTCAAAAACAAACACACAAAAACTGTGTAAATGAAATGGTACTTAAAGTATAAATCTAAATAAACGACTTTAAAATAATGCAATATTTCATTGGACATTATTCAATGAAATGTTGCGTCGTATTACACTGTTCTAATTATTTGAAAATAATGCAATCGCTACGTTTTATTACAACTATAAAAGTCGAACAGGAAAGTAACATTCAAGGACAACAGTCAACCAAACATTAATTACAAAGACAAACTACTAATGAATACCCTCGCTTTTTTAATATAGCCGATGAGAATGGCACAATTAATAATAATAAATGTCTTAAATATGAGTTAATATTTCAATGTGAAAACAAGTAAAACGAAATAGTTTAATAATTTGGTAAAATACATTGTAGACGCGACAGGACGTTGCGGACAAGAGTTCCAAATATAGACTCCACTTCATTTTGTGAAGCGGTGATATGATAAAAGCTAACATATATATGCATCTGACATCATAAACATAATAGTGGTGAAAATAGGGCAAGCGCATTTGAACTGTCAGTGGCAAAACAGGCAGTAGTGGGGTTTTAGTCAAACACAATTAATATTTTGAATTCTATAAGATGAAATAGAAAACCAGGCGATACCTTTTCTGTATAAACCACAGAAATTATCATTGATTATGATTAATTGATTATCAACGGACTGTTTTAGCGTTTAAGTGTAACACTGCTACAAAAATACAAGCTGGTAACCTCGCCTAATACTAGTCAAATTGTTACCATTTTTATCAATTTTAAGTTTGAAAATCGATCCGATACCAACAGACGTAAGATGGTCTCCTAGGTTTAGTTTTTTTTTTTAACATTTTATTTCATATATCAAGTTTTCATACATATTTAGAAATACAATAGAGATGTGACTTTTACGACCTCATACAATACAAGTGTTATTTGTAATAGTACCTCTCTCAGAATTTAATCATACATGGAATGATTATACAATATAACGTACAGATAATTACTGCTAAATAATCTATAGTTCTGACATGTTTTATCACTGCCTATCCTGAATTACATTCCATCTTTTATTATTACCTTTTGCTAAGGGGTACATATATATTGGGAACATTTCAATATTTCTAAATGTTTTAACTTGTTCTATATAAACAGAGTAAATTGCAAAATTAATATACATTTTATAGAGACGCACTAACATATACGAGCGTATACCAATGTGTTAATGTCTGTTAAGCACTTAGTAGCATGATGCAGAGCTGACATTTTGTAAATTAGTTGTATATCTTCTAAACCCATATATAGAGAAGTTGAGTCACACTGCCGTTGTTTAGTGCTATGTGGCGACTGTAAAATGTCGCCCCGACTACAAATCAGTACTATTATTACTACTGTCCTTTTGGATCATCAGTGCCACTATTTTAGTGGCTTCAAAGTAGAATACCGTTTAAGCCGGGACTAGGGGCTGTGAGAAATGTTGCAAGTTATATTACCACTCATGAAAGACTCAATAAAACCGAGTCTGTTACTTTTCTCTCTTGTTAGTATTTGTTGCATCCAAAAGATCCCCTTTTCAGTATTTATTACAATAATACAATGACATTCAATCACGTGTTTGATGAACATAATATTGAAGTAGCAACAGAGCTACAATAAACTAAACACAAACATACGAAAGCGTAACTTTGAAAAGCACAACACTCAAATTGGACATTAAACACATTTCAGTTTAACCCAAATTTGAAAAGGTTACCTAAGGCTTATGCCAATCTGTTTCTAGCATTGAACTTTCTTGACAAACCAAGCTTGAAAATTGGTTATCCGAATGTTAATCGAACAAAAGTGTTGTGCAGTAACGCTGGAATAAGTTCAAACGTTCCCTGACGAAATTTCCTTCCAAAACAATGAACAATTACAAAAAGATATATATTTTAAAATATAAAATAGGGGAGTTAGAAACTAAGTGTAGTCTATATAGGCAGAAATGACACATACATACTACCATGCACACCCTTTACAAATCGGCTTACTTCCTGATAATTCGGCTAAATCAAACACCCTTCCCTAATATATAACGACGACCCATCTTTAATTCCATGTACACCCTGTTCATATTGGCTAACCTCCTAATAATTAGGATCAACAATATTCCCTGCAATAATATGTAGGCAAACACGAAAATATTTTAAAAACAACCATTTATCATGTTTATATTTTAGCTAGGGACCAAAATGGTCGGATGTGGACAGAGTGGACACAATAAACAAACTTTCTGTGATAGTAGTTGGTAGTCTAACTTTAAAATCGAAAAGGGCCCCCAAGGTCACAGGTCATTCTGTTACTATTTTAAGCACATTCCAGAAATGTTGTTGTTGTTTTTTTGGCTTAGATGTAAGATCCTCTATAATATATTAAATGTCTCCCTCCCACCATGTTAACTATTTTTAGCACACTGCAAAATGACCGCCATCCAAATGCTTAAATATAACAATATATTCTTAATTATGGCTTAAACCCAATAACATTTACACAGAAGTGTTTTATTTTATTTTTAGCTGCTCTGTAATATAATAACTGTTCCCAACCCCTCACCCAACCCAACCCCACCCCACGTTACTATGTTGATCCCATTTCAAAATGGCCGCCATCCAAAAGCTTAAAGATAATAGAAATATATTCTTAAATATGGCTTAACCGAAAGACCATTTACACGGCTATGTTTTATTTTGTTCTTTGTTTTGATTTAAATTCCTAAAATATATTAAATGTTTTTTTTTTTTAGGTTAAGACTCCTATTTAGCATATTAAAAGTGCATTAAGATACACCTGTGCTGTAAGTATTCACCCACATAGAAAAATATGCTATAACTATTTTGTACCATAGCCATTTATCCAAATACGCGCGTGCAAGAAGTTTTAGGGCGTTGCAGTTTCCAGTAAAAATAAAAGCTCGATCCAATCAAGAAATAGCATTATCACGCGGCATGAGCATGACCCATGGTTTGATTATTGCAGCCAATCGCCTTTCTATATTACTGGACAAATGCAATGTCAAGGAGTGCTGTTTTGGTAACGGTTTAGTCGTTTTGATTGACAGGTTGTGTGTAAACAATACAACTGCGCGCGCGTAAAATTGAGTATACCATGGTATAACTGCCGAATCTGTCATTTATAGCACGACTGAAATATACCGCCATTTATAGCACGGTTTAGACTCAGACCTTCAGGTTTATGAAAATTATATCATAAGCAAGAATAAAGGAAAACCATTAGAGCTATGGTACAATTACAGAATATAGGACAGCTGGCTTCAAGTTACCCACACCCATACAGTCGCATACAGGCCATACTTATGTAACACGTAAGATTTTCAGAACATAGAGGAAGGTGGCTCATATTACCCACACCCATACAATATACAGGTCATTACCTTACATGTACGGATATATTCCATGTATTGTACGGAACTAAGAAGCAGTGTCTTCAAGTCACACAAACAGCCATACATGTCATGCTTACATGTAAGAATACGTATGTATTGCACTAAACATAGATGCAGAAAGCGCCAAGTTGCATATACCTACGTATGGTATAGAACATAAAAGCAGTGTGATTAAAGTTACACACACTCCTTCAAATACTGGCCATACCTGTCCTCTTACAAGAAAGTATATACCCACATATTGGTCAACGGAACATGGTGATGCCCTAACACAATCAAATAGGCCATACCTATCAGTTAACACCACATAGTGTACGAAACAAAGAGGCAGTGGGCTTCAAGTTTCTCACACCCAAACAGATACACGCCATACATGTCATGTTAACACATATAAATAACATAGATGCAGATGGCTTCAAGTTGCGCACGCACGTATTGTACAGAAAGTAGAGGCAGAGGGCTTCAAGTTAGCCACACCCAAAATATACAGACCATACATGTTATGTTACACTGAAGGTACTCAAATATTGTACAGAACCAGAAGGAAGCGAACTCATGTAGGTACATGCCATTCTACTCGTGTTACACTTAAGGATATACCCACGTATTGTAGAAAAATATACTTGTAGATACAGGAGGCGTCAAGTTTCCCACACTCATACATATACATGCCTTTCCTGTCATGTTACATGTAAGATCACAACCCCATATTGGACACAACCATTGACCATACATGTCAATTTAGACTTAAGTATACACCCATGTACACCCATGCATTGTACGGAACATAGCTTCAGATTTCTACAAGTATCCCATACTCATATATATTTAGGCCATACCTACCATGTTACACCACATATTGTACAGAACATTGATACAGTGAGATTAAAGCCACCAACACTTATATAGATACAATCAATACCTGTCACATAGTGTCAGAAGTCTTTAAGCTACTCACACTCAAAATGATAAAGGCCATATCGTACATGTAAATATACATCCATATATTGTACAGACGAACATATAGAGTCAGAAGGCTTCAAGTGGCGGCTCGCACTCATACACATACATGTCATACCTTTAACGTTACACGTAAGACCATACCCACGTATTGTACAGAAGAACATATATAATCAGAAGGCTTCAAGTCACTCACTCATACTGATGCAAACCATAATTATAATGTTACAAGTTAGTACAAACCCACCCGTTGTAAATAACCTGGAGTAGTGGGCTTCAAATTACGCATTCCCACACAGATTCAGGCCATACCTGTCATGTTACACGTAAGAACACAGCTACATATTTGTACAGAAAATAGACAAAGCAAGTTTCAATATACACACACCCATACATGTACAGGCCACTCCTGTCATGTTACTCACAAGACAGCACCCAAGATGGCTTATATTTAATGTTCCCATCTTATAAAGGATTTAAACAAAAACACAGTCATAACGGAAACTAATATAAATATGTTTTTATTGAATTATTGTAGAAATCAGCAGTTTTAGTTCTTTTTTTTTCCTTTTCTGTTTTTGCAAAATACCCACATGTATCCCTTTATTTAATGATTGATTGATTGTTTGATTATTTATTTAATTAATTACACTAAAGGTATCATTACACCGAGTGTGATATAGGAAATCAGGGATATTCTGACATTTCATAATAATAAATAAGATAATGAATAAGCATTTAAAATATATGTTTATTACAGAAATCAACAGTTTTAGTTATTTATTGACTTTAAAAAATACATTTCAGGATTCACGAAGCTTTGGGGACCCTTTTAAAAACAAGACAGAATATATGAAATATCAGTTTACCTAATATGGTGAACGAAAATAAGCGATAAGCTAAAAACATATTTTTATTGAACTATTCCAGAAATCAGGAGTTTTCGTACTTTATTTTTAATATTTTTCAGTTTTTTGCATAAAGACCCATATTTATCCCTTCATTTATTTATTTTTTCATTACCATATGTCAATACACTTAAACAGTTAAAAGTGTAAATAAAATAACGAATAAGCATTTAAAATATATTTTTATTGAATTATTCCAGAAATCAGCAGTTTTAGTTATTTTTCCAACATTTTGACAAAAAATAAGTGCATTTAGGGAGTCACGAGCCATTTGTGGACCCTTTAAAAATAAGCCGTAATGTATAAAATAGTATTATACCTAATATGGTAAAAGAAAATAAGAGATTTGTATTGAAATATTCCAGAAATTAGCAGTTTTAGTGTTTTTTACTCTTTTTTTCCATATTTTTTGCCAAAATACCCATATATATTCCTTTATTTATTTATGATTTCATAACAATATATCATTACACTTAAATGGGTAAATAAAATAATGAATAGCATTTAAATTATATGAAATATTCCAGAAATCAGCAGTTTTATTTGTTTTTCAAACATTTTGAACCCCCCAAAAAAAATACATTTAGGGATTTACGAACCTTTGGGGACCCTTTTAAAAATAAGATGAAATGTATACAATATCATTATACCTAATATGGTAAAATAAGAGATATCCTTAAGAAATATTTTTTTTATTGAACTATTCCAGAAATTAGCAGTTTTAGTGATTTTTTACTCTTTTTTTTCCATATCTTTTTCCAAAAGATCCATATTTATCCCTTTATGTATTTATTATTTCATAGGAATATATCAATCTACATTAAATGGGTAAATAAAATAATGAATAAATATTTAAACTAATGATTTATTGAATTATTCCAGAAATCAGCAGTTTTTGTTATTTTTCTAACATTTTGACCTTTAAAAATTACATTTAGGGATTCACGAACCTTTGGAGTCCCTTTAAAAAATATGGAGAAATATAAAACACACATTAGAGGAAAGTTTGGTGCTTTTGTCCGGCGAGTCTAGATTGGGTCCTAAAACCTGGGTTTTGGTCCCAAGCTATAGGCCCAGCAATCATAGTCTCAACATTATATATGCCCTTTTATATAAGTAAAAAAAGCATGCACAGGTAATTTTTAGCTCTACGAGAGCTTTTGGGATGGTGCGTTGTCCGTCCTCAATTTTCCATATGTTGACGTGTGCCTTTGTTAAGACAATAGAGCCTTCATTTTGCATCAGATCTTTACCAAACTCGAAAAAACACACCATTTTTTTTAAATATCGGCAACAATAACAATATCACCAGCATTATGACTCTTGATTAAGTTAAAATGATATATGCTATATTGTACCTCGTTAAGACGATAGTGACTTTACTTTTAATCTGATCTTCATAAAACGTGGCTAGATTGTAGACGTAACTAAACGCTCGGATAAGTTCAAGTTCGAAATCAAGCAAGATTGGATTAATAACAACAGAGTTACAGTACATGTGTAAAAATGTAGCTACTTCATTTTTTCTGATCTTTAGCAAACGTATTTGAACGTTAAAACTTGGACAGGTTTGACAATCAGCCATACACAATTCTCACCCATCCCTATCACCGCCACCCCATCTCCTCAAATTCCAATTTATATGTTTAGATCTACTGGCCGAAAACCAGCAGAGATGTTGTCCTCATCCGTCCGTCGCTAACCTTTGTCTCGTTTAGACGATAGGGCCTTCATTCGATCTTTACCAAACTTTACCAGATTGTTAATATCAATGTCAGCTCGGGAACTTTTGAAGACCATCCAGATCGAACCAGTAATACCGGAGTTATGGACCTTTTTCAATAGTTTGTAATGGACACCTGAAACCCCAGGAGTCGTGGGTTAGAATCTCTCCGGAACATTTTTGTTTTCATAAGAAACCTTGGTTCATGGGTTATTATTTTTTTTTTTTTAATTTATTTTTATTTTTTTTATTTTTTTTTTATTTTTTTTATTTTTCTGATAAAAAGCCTTGGTTCTTTTTTCTTTAATTGGGAGCTAGGATCCCTTGTTGGATCAGTTTTACATAGAGTTATAGGGGAAAACTTCAAAAATCTTCTTTTCTGAAACTACAAGAATATGTTTTATCTACTATGAGCTAATAGATCCTCTACCAAGTTTTTTTCAAATGGTGACCCTGGGGTGAAATTTGGTCCCACCCCAGGCGTCATAGTTTTACATAGACTTATATGGGGAAAAACTTCAACAATCTTTTTCTCTGAAACTAAAAGAGCAAAAGTTTTAATATTTTGTATTTACCATCAGCTTATTGTCTTCTACCAAGGATGTTCAAATGGTGACTCTGGATCACAGTTTTACATAGACTCATATAGGGTAAAACTTAAAAAACTAAAAAATCGTCTTCTCTGAAACTACAAGAGATACAGGTTTAATATTTTGTATTTATTGTCAGCTTATGTTCCTCTAAAACGTTTGTTCGAAAGGTGACCCTGGGGTCTAATTTGGCCCCGCCCAGGTGTCACAGTTTTGCATAGACTTATATATAGGGAAACTTTTTAAAAATCTTCTTCTCTGAGACTACAAGTGTCGGGGGTTTAATATTTTGTATTTACACTCAGCTTATGGTCCTCTACCAAGTTTGTTAGAATGGCGACCCCGGGATCATTATTTGGTCCCATCCTAGAGGTCATATGTTTTACATAGAGT
>JAWPHD010024030.1:0-20431 GCA_037043455.1 Cyrtodaria siliqua
AGAAGCGATTAACGTTGTGTCTTGATACAGGTTTGCTGCAATAATTATAACAATAGTCATATAAACAATCATAACAACTAGCCAGATAATATTGTACATATTCTTTACGTATTACTATTATGAATAATAATCACATGTACTATCAGATCGCGTAAAAATCTAAGTTATCTCTGTTTGTCCTATTTTCCCGTACACGTATTACGTCCCTTGGCAATGAAATGTCAACAAGTATCATTATGCGTGCCATAGAGTGCCCGTTTCATTTCTGACTTGTGCATATCTGTTGAAAGTACGTATACATATGAAAAACTTACGGTGGAACGCATTGTTGGCTTGTCATGGCTTGTACATGCAACTTCTGGGCTCACTTGAGAAGCGATTAACGTTGTGTCTTGATACAGGTTTGCTGCAATAATTATTACAATAGTCATATTAACAATCATAACAACAAGCCAGATAATATTGTACATATTCTTTACGTATTACTATTATGAATAATAATCATATGTACATCAGATCGCGTAAAAATCTAAGTTATCTCTGTTTGTCCTATTTTCCCGTACACGTATTACGTCCCTTGGCAATGAAAAATGTCAACAAGTATCATTCTGCGTGCCATAGAGTGCACGTTTCATTTCTGATGTGTGCATATCTGTTGAAAGTGCGTATAGATATGAAAAACTTACGGTGGAACGCATTGTTGGCTTGTCATGGCTTGTACATGCAACTTCTGGGCTCACTTGAGAAGCGATTAACGTTGTGTCTTGATACAGGTTTGCTGCAATAATTATAACAATAGTCATATTAACAATCATAACAACAAGCCAGATAATATTGTACATATTCTATACGTATTACTATTATGAATAATAATCATATGTACTATCAGATCGCGTAAAAATCTAAGTTATCTCTGTTTGTCCTATTTTCCCGTACACGTATTACGTCCCTTGGCAATGAAATGTCAACAAGTATCATTCTGCGTGCCATAGAGTGCCCGTTTCATTTCTGACTTGTGCATATCTGTTGAAAGTACGTATACATATGAAAAACTTACGGTGGAACGCATTGTTGGCTTGTCATGGCTTGTACATGCAACTTCTGGGCTCACTTGAGAAGCGATTAACGTTGTGTCTTGATACAGGTTTGCTGCAATAATTATAACAATAGTCATATAAACAATCATAACAACTAGCCAGATAATATTGTACATATTCTTTACGTATTACTATTATGAATAATAATCACATGTACTATCAGATCGCGTAAAAATCTAAGTTATCTCTGTTTGTCCTATTTTCCCGTACACGTATTACGTCCCTTGGCAATGAAATGTCAACAAGTATCATTATGCGTGCCATAGAGTGCCCGTTTCATTTCTGACTTGTGCATATCTGTTGAAAGTACGTATACATATGATAAACTTACGGTGGAACGCAATGTTGGCTTGTCATGGCTTGTACATGCAACTTCTGGGCTCACTTGAGAAGCGATTAACGTTGTGTCTTGATACACGTTTGCTGCAATAATTATAACAATAGTCATATTAACAATCATAACAACAAGCCAGATAATATTGTACATATTCTATACGTATTACTATTATGAATAATAATCATATGTACTATCAGATCGCGTAAAAATCTAAGTTATCTCTGTTTGTCCTATTTTCCCGTACACGTATTACGTCCCTTGGCAATGAAATGTCAACAAGTATCATTCTGCGTGCCATAGAGTGCCCGTTTCATTTCTGACTTGTGCATATCTGTTGAAAGTACGTATACATATGATAAACTTACGGTGGAACGCAATGTTGGCTTGTCATGGCTTGTACATGCAACTTCTGGGCTCACTTGAGAAGCGATTAACGTTGTGTCTTGATACAGGTTTGCTGCAATAATTATAACAATAGTCATATTAACAATCATAACAACAAGCCAGATAATATTGTACATATTCTATACGTATTACTATTATGAATAATAATCATATGTACTATCAGATCGCGTAAAAATCTAAGTTATCTCTGTTTGTCCTATTTTCCCGTACACGTATTACGTCCCTTGGCAATGAAATGTCAACAAGTATCATTCTGCGTGCCATAGAGTGCCCGTATCATTTCTGACTTGTGCATATCTGTTGAATGTACGTATACATATGAAAAACTTACGGTGGAACGCAATGTTGGCTTGTCATGGCTTGTACATGCAACTTCTGGGCTCACTTGAGAAGCGATTAACGTTGTGTCTTGATACAGGTTTGCTGCAATAATTATAACAATAGTCATATTAACAATCATAACAACAAGCCAGATAATATTGTACATATTCTATACGTATTACTATTATGAATAATAATCATATGTACTATCAGATCGCGTAAAAATCTAAGTTATCTCTGTTTGTCCTATTTTCCCGTACACGTATTACGTCCCTTGGCAATGAAATGTCAACAAGTATCATGCTGCGTGCCATAGAGTGCCCGTTTCATTTCTGACTTGTGCATATCTGTTGAAAGTACGTATACATATGAAAAACTTACGGTGGAACGCATTGTTGGCTTGTCATGGCTTGTACATGCAACTTCTGGGCTCACTTGAGAAGCGATTAACGTTGTGTCTTGATACAGGTTTGCTGCAATAATTATAACAATAGTCATATTAACAATCATAACAACAAGCCAGATAATATTGTACATATTCTATACGTATTACTATTATGAATAATAATCATATGTACTATCAGATCGCGTAAAAATCTAAGTTATCTCTGTTTGTCCTATTTTCCCGTACACGTATTACGTCCCTTGGCAATGAAATGTCAACAAGTATCATTCTGCGTGCCATAGAGTGCCCGTTTCATTTCTGACTTGTGCATATCTGTTGAAAGTACTTATACATATGAAAAACTTACGGTGGAACGCATTGTTGGCTTGTCATGGCTTGTACATGCAACTTCTGGGCTCACTTGAGAAGCGATTAACGTTGTGTCTTGATACAGGTTTGCTGCAATAATTATAACAATAGTCATATTAACAATCATAACAACAAGCCAGTTAATATTGTACATATTCTATACGTATTACTATTATGAATAATAATCATATGTACTATCAGATCGCGTAAAAATCTAAGTTATCTCTGTTTGTCCTATTTTCCCGTACACGTATTACGTCCCTTGGCAATGAAATGTCAACAAGTATCATTCTGCGTGCCATAGAGTGCCCGTTTCATTTCTGACTTGTGCATATCTGTTGAAAGTACGTATACATATGAAAAACTTACGGTGGAACGCATTGTTGGCTTGTCATGGCTTGTACATGCAACTTCTGGGCTCACTTGAGAAGCGATTAACGTTGTGTCTTGATACAGGTTTGCTGCAATAATTATAACAATAGTCATATTAACAATCATAACAACAAGCCAGATAATATTGTACATATTCTTTACGTATTACTATTATGAATAATAATCATATGTACATCAGATCGCGTAAAAATCTAAGTTATCTCTGTTTGTCCTATTTTCCCGTACACGTATTACGTCCCTTGGCAATGAAAAATGTCAACAAGTATCATTCTGCGTGCCATAGAGTGCACGTTTCATTTCTGATGTGTGCATATCTGTTGAAAGTGCGTATAGATATGAAAAACTTACGGTGGAACGCATTGTTGGCTTGTCATGGCTTGTACATGCAACTTCTGGGCTCACTTGAGAAGCGATTAACGTTGTGTCTTGATACAGGTTTGCTGCAATAATTATAACAATAGTCATATTAACAATCATAACAACAAGCCAGATAATATTGTACATATTCTATACGTATTACTATTATGAATAATAATCATATGTACTATCAGATCGCGTAAAAATCTAAGTTATCTCTGTTTGTCCTATTTTCCCGTACACGTATTACGTCCCTTGGCAATGAAATGTCAACAAGTATCATTCTGCGTGCCATAGAGTGCCCGTTTCATTTCTGACTTGTGCATATCTGTTGAAAGTACGTATACATATGAAAAACTTACGGTGGAACGCATTGTTGGCTTGTCATGGCTTGTACATGCAACTTCTGGGCTCACTTGAGAAGCGATTAACGTTGTGTCTTGATACAGGTTTGCTGCAATAATTATAACAATAGTCATATAAACAATCATAACAACTAGCCAGATAATATTGTACATATTCTTTACGTATTACTATTATGAATAATAATCATATGTACTATCAGATCGCGTAAAAATCTAAGTTATCTCTGTTTGTCCTATTTTCCCGTACACGTATTACGTCCCTTGGCAATGAAATGTCAACAAGTATCATTCTGCGTGCCATAGAGTGCCCGTTTCATTTCTGACTTGTGCATATCTGTTGAATGTACGTATACATATGAAAAACTTACGGTGGAATGCAATGTTGGCTTGTCATGGCTTGTACATGCAACTTCTGGGCTCACTTGAGAAGCGATTAACGTTGTGTCTTGATACAGGTTTGCTGCAATAATTATAACAATAGTCATATTAACAATCATAACAACAAGCCAGATAATATTGTACATATTCTATACGTATTACTATTATGAATAATAATCATATGTACTATCAGATCGCGTAAAAATCTAAGTTATCTCTGTTTGTCCTATTTTCCCGTACACGTATTACGTCCCTTGGCAATGAAATGTCAACAAGTATCATTCTGCGTGCCATAGAGTGCCCGTTTCATTTCTGACTTGTGCATATCTGTTGAAAGTACTTATACATATGAAAAACTTACGGTGGAACGCATTGTTGGCTTGTCATGGCTTGTACATGCAACTTCTGGGCTCACTTGAGAAGCGATTAACGTTGTGTCTTGATACAGGTTTGCTGCAATAATTATAACAATAGTCATATAAACAATCATAACAACTAGCCAGATAATATTGTACATATTCTTTACGTATTACTATTATGAATAATAATCACATGTACTATCAGATCGCGTAAAAATCTAAGTTATCTCTGTTTGTCCTATTTTCCCGTACACGTATTACGTCCCTTGGCAATGAAATGTCAACAAGTATCATTATGCGTGCCATAGAGTGCCCGTTTCATTTCTGACTTGTGCATATCTGTTGAAAGTACGTATACATATGATAAACTTACGGTGGAACGCAATGTTGGCTTGTCATGGCTTGTACATGCAACTTCTGGGCTCACTTGAGAAGCGATTAACGTTGTGTCTTGATACAGGTTTGCTGCAATAATTATAACAATAGTCATATTAACAATCATAACAACAAGCCAGATAATATTGTACATATTCTATACGTATTACTATTATGAATAATAATCATATGTACTATCAGATCGCGTAAAAATCTAAGTTATCTCTGTTTGTCCTATTTTCCCGTACACGTATTACGTCCCTTGGCAATGAAATGTCAACAAGTATCATTCTGCGTGCCATAGAGTGCCCGTTTCATTTCTGACTTGTGCATATCTGTTGAAAGTACGTATACATATGATAAACTTACGGTGGAACGCAATGTTGGCTTGTTATGGCTTGTACATGCAACTTCTGGGCTCACTTGAGAAGCGATTAACGTTGTGTCTTGATACAGGTTTGCTGCAATAATTATAACAATAGTCATATTAACAATCATAACAACAAGCCAGATAATATTGTACATATTCTATACGTATTACTATTATGAATAATAATCATATGTACTATCAGATCGCGTAAAAATCTAAGTTATCTCTGTTTGTCCTATTTTCCCGTACACGTATTACGTCCCTTGGCAATGAAATGTCAACAAGTATCATTCTGCGTGCCATAGAGTGCCCGTTTCATTTCTGACTTGTGCATATCTGTTGAATGTACGTATTCATATGAAAAACTTACGGTGGAACGCAATGTTGGCTTGTCATGGCTTGTACATGCAACTTCTGGGCTCACTTGAGAAGCGATTAACGTTGTGTCTTGATACAGGTTTGCTGCAATAATTATAACAATAGTCATATTAACAATCATAACAACAAGCCAGATAATATTGTACATATTCTATACGTATTACTATTATGAATAATAATCATATGTACTATCAGATCGCGTAAAAATCTAAGTTATCTCTGTTTGTCCTATTTTCCCGTACACGTATTACGTCCCTTGGCAATGAAATGTCAACAAGTATCATGCTGCGTGCCATAGAGTGCCCGTTTCATTTCTGACTTGTGCATATCTGTTGAAAGTACGTATACATATGAAAAACTTACGGTGGAACGCATTGTTGGCTTGTCATGGCTTGTACATGCAACTTCTGGGCTCACTTGAGAAGCGATTAACGTTGTGTCTTGATACAGGTTTGCTGCAATAATTATAACAATAGTCATATTAACAATCATAACAACAAGCCAGATAATATTGTACATATTCTATACGTATTACTATTATGAATAATAATCATATGTACTATCAGATCGCGTAAAAATCTAAGTTATCTCTGTTTGTCCTATTTTCCCGTACACGTATTACGTCCTTTGGCAATGAAATGTCAACAAGTATCATTCTGCGTGCCATAGAGTGCCCGTTTCATTTCTGACTTGTGCATATCTGTTGAAAGTACTTATACATATAAAAAAAACTTACGGTGGAACGCATTGTTGGCTTGTCATGGCTTGTACATGCAACTTCTGGGCTCACTTGAGAAGCGATTAACGTTGTGTCTTGATACAGGTTTGCTGCAATAATTATAACAATAGTCATATTAACAATCATAACAACAAGCCAGATAATATTGTACATATTCTATACGTATTACTATTATGAATAATAATCATATGTACTATCAGATCGCGTAAAAATCTAAGTTATCTCTGTTTGTCCTATTTTCCCGTACACGTATTACGTCCCTTGGCAATGAAATGTCAACAAGTATCATTCTGCGTGCCATAGAGTGCCCGTTTCATTTCTGACTTGTGCATATCTGTTGAAAGTACGTATACATATGAAAAACTTACGGTGGAACGCATTGTTGGCTTGTCATGGCTTGTACATGCAACTTCTGGGCTCACTTGAGAAGCGATTAACGTTGTGTCTTGATACAGGTTTGCTGCAATAATTATAACAATAGTCATATTAACAATCATAACAACAAGCCAGATAATATT
The DNA here is from genome assembly GCA_037043455.1 of Cyrtodaria siliqua. Lineage (NCBI taxonomy): Eukaryota > Metazoa > Mollusca > Bivalvia > Adapedonta > Hiatellidae > Cyrtodaria > Cyrtodaria siliqua. The sequence goes on from JAWPHD010024030.1 coordinate 7,147, forward strand.
GTACATATTCTTTACGTATTACTATTATGAATAATAATCATATGTACATCAGATCGCGTAAAAATCTAAGTTATCTCTGTTTGTCCTATTTTCCCGTACACGTATTACGTCCCTTGGCAATGAAATGTCAACAAGTGTCATTCTGCGTGCCATAGAGTGCCCGTTTCATTTCTGACTTGTGCATATCTGTTGAAAGTACGTATACATATGAAAAACTTACGGTGGAACGCATTGTTGGCTTGTCATGGCTTGAACATGCAACTTCTGGGCTCACTTGAGAAGCGATTAACGTTGTGTCTTGATACAGGTTTGCTGCAATAATTATAACAATAGTCATATTAACAATCATAACAACAAGCCAGATAATATTGTACATATTCTATACGTATTACTATTATGAATAATAATCATATGTACTATCAGATCGCGTTAAAATCTAAGTTATCTCTGTTTGTCCTATTTTCCCGTACACGTATTACGTCCCTTGGCAATGAAATGTCAACAAGTATCATTCTGCGTGCCATAGAGTGCCCGTTTCATTTCTGACTTGTGCATATCTGTTGAAAGTACTTATACATATGAAAAACTTACGGTGGAACGCATTGTTGGCTTGTCATGGCTTGTACATGCAACTTCTGGGCTCACTTGAGAAGCGATTAACGTTGTGTCTTGATACAGGTTTGCTGCAATAATTATAACAATAGTCATATTAACAATCATAACAACAAGCCAGTTAATATTGTACATATTCTATACGTATTACTATTATGAATAATAATCATATGTACTATCAGATCGCGTAAAAATCTAAGTTATCTCTGTTTGTCCTATTTTCCCGTACACGTATTACGTCCCTTGGCAATGAAATGTCAACAAGTATCATTCTGCGTGCCATAGAGTGCCCGTTTCATTTCTGACTTGTGCATATCTGTTGAAAGTACGTATACATATGAAAAACTTACGGTGGAACGCATTGTTGGCTTGTCATGGCTTGTACATGCAACTTCTGGGCTCACTTGAGAAGCGATTAACGTTGTGTCTTGATACAGGTTTGCTGCAATAATTATAACAATAGTCATATTAACAATCATAACAACAAGCCAGATAATATTGTACATATTCTTTACGTATTACTATTATGAATAATAATCATATGTACATCAGATCGCGTAAAAATCTAAGTTATCTCTGTTTGTCCTATTTTCCCGTACACGTATTACGTCCCTTGGCAATGAAATGTCAACAAGTATCATTCTGCGTGCCATAGAGTGCACGTTTCATTTCTGATGTGTGCATATCTGTTGAAAGTGCGTATAGATATGAAAAACTTACGGTGGAACGCATTGTTGGCTTGTCATGGCTTGTACATGCAACTTCTGGGCTCACTTGAGAAGCGATTAACGTTGTGTCTTGATACAGGTTTGCTGCAATAATTATAACAATAGTAATATTAACAATCATAACAACAAGCCAGTTAATATTGTACATATTCTATACGTATTACTATTATGAATAATAATCATATGTACTATCAGATCGCGTAAAAATCTAAGTTATCTCTGTTTGTCCTATTTTCCCGTACACGTATTACGTCCCTTGGCAATGAAATGTCAACAAGTATCATTCTGCGTGCCATAGAGTGCCCGTTTCATTTCTGACTTGTGCATATCTGTTGAAAGTACGTATACATATGAAAAACTTACGGTGGAACGCATTGTTGGCTTGTCATGGCTTGTACATGCAACTTCTGGGCTCACTTGAGAAGCGATTAACGTTGTGTCTTGATACAGGTTTGCTGCAATAATTATAACAATAGTCATATTAACAATCATAACAACAAGCCAGATAATATTGTACATATTCTTTACGTATTACTATTATGAATAATAATCATATGTACATCAGATCGCGTAAAAATCTAAGTTATCTCTGTTTGTCCTATTTTCCCGTACACGTATTATGTCCCTTGGCAATGAAATGTCAACAAGTGTCATTCTGCGTGCCATAGAGTGCCCGTTTCATTTCTGACTTGTGCATATCTGTTGAAAGTACGTATACATATGAAAAACTTACGGTGGAACGCATTGTTGGCTTGTCATGGCTTGAACATGCAACTTCTGGGCTCACTTGAGAAGCGATTAACGTTGTGTCTTGATACAGGTTTGCTGCAATAATTATAACAATAGTCATATTAACAATTATAACAACAAGCCAGATAATATTGTACATATTCTATACGTATTACTATTATGAATAATAATCATATGTACTATGAGATCGCGTAAAAATCTAAGTTATCTCTGTTTGTCCTATTTTCCCGTACACGTATTACGTCCCTTGGCAATGAAATGTCAACAAGTATCATTCTGCGTGCCATAGAGTGCCCGTTTCATTTCTGATGTGTGCATATCTGTTGAAAGTGCGTATACATATGAAAAACTTACGGTGGAACGCATTGTTGGCTTGTCATGGCTTGTACATGCAACTTCTGGGCTCACTTGAAAAGCGATTAACGTTGTGTCTTGATACAGGTTTGCTGCAATAATTATAACAATAGTCATATTAACAATCATAACAACAAGCCAGATAATATTGTACATATTCTATACGTATTACTATTATGAATAATAATCATATGTACTATCAGATCGCGTAAAAATCTAAGTTATCTCTGTTTGTCCTATTTTCCCGTACACGTATTACGTCCCTTGGCAATGAAATGTCAACAAGTATCATTCTGCGTGCCATAGAGTGCCCGTTTCATTTCTGACTTGTGCATATCTGTTGAAAGTACGTATACATATGAAAAACTTACGGTGGAACGCATTGTTGGCTTGTCATGGCTTGTACATGCAACTTCTGGGCTCACTTGAGAAGCGATTAACGTTGTGTCTTGATACAGGTTTGCTGCAATAATTATAACAATAGTCATATTAACAATCATAACAACAAGCCAGATAATATTGTACATATTCTATACGTATTACTATTATGAATAATAATCATATGTACTATCAGATCGCGTAAAAATCTAAGTTATCTCTGTTTGTCCTATTTTCCCGTACACGTATTACGTCCCTTGGCAATGAAATGTCAACAAGTATCATTCTGCGTGCCATAGAGTGCCCGTTTCATTTCTGACTTGTGCATATCTGTTGAAAGTACGTATACATATGATAAACTTACGGTGGAACGCAATGTTGGCTTGTCATGGCTTGTACATGCAACTTCTGGGCTCACTTGAGAAGCGATTAACGTTGTGTCTTGATACAGGTTTGCTGCAATAATTATAACAATAGTCATATTAACAATCATAACAACAAGCCAGATAATATTGTACATATTCTATACGTATTACTATTATGAATAATAATCATATGTACTATCAGATCGCGTAAAAATCTAAGTTATCTCTGTTTGTCCTATTTTCCCGTACACGTATTACGTCCCTTGGCAATGAAATGTCAACAAGTATCATTCTGCGTGCCATAGAGTGCCCGTTTCATTTCTGACTTGTGCATATCTGTTGAATGTACGTATACATATGAAAAACTTACGGTGGAACGCAATGTTGGCTTGTCATGGCTTGTACATGCAACTTCTGGGCTCACTTGAGAAGCGATTAACGTTGTGTCTTGATACAGGTTTGCTGCAATAATTATAACAATAGTCATATTAACAATCATAACAACAAGCCAGATAATATTGTACATATTCTATACGTATTACTATTATGAATAATAATCATATGTACTATCAGATCGCGTAAAAATCTAAGTTATCTCTGTTTGTCCTATTTTCCCGTACACGTATTACGTCCCTTGGCAATGAAATGTCAACAAGTATCATTCTGCGTGCCATAGAGTGCCCGTTTCATTTCTGACTTGTGCATATCTGTTGAAAGTACGTATACATATGAAAAACTTACGGTGGAACGCATTGTTGGCTTGTCATGGCTTGTACATGCAACTTCTGGGCTCACTTGAGAAGCGATTAACGTTGTGTCTTGATACAGGTTTGCTGCAATAATTATAACAATAGTCATATTAACAATCATAACAACTAGCCAGATAATATTGTACATATTCTATACATATTACTATTATGAATAATAATCATATGTACTATCAGATCGCGTAAAAATCTAAGTTATCTCTGTTTGTCCTATTTTCCCGTACACGTATTACGTCCCTTGGCAATGAAATGTCAACAAGTATCATTCTGCGTGCCATAGAGTGCCCGTTTCATTTCTGACTTGTGCATATCTGTTGAAAGTACGTATACATATGATAAACTTACGGTGGAACGCAATGTTGGCTTGTCATGGCTTGTACATGCAACTTCTGGGCTCACTTGAGAAGCGATTAACGTTGTGTCTTGATACAGGTTTGCTGCAATAATTATAACAATAGTCATATTAACAATCATAACAACAAGCCAGATAATATTGTACATATTCTATACGTATTACTATTATGAATAATAATCATATGTACTATCAGATCGCGTAAAAATCTAAGTTATCTCTGTTTGTCCTATTTTCCCGTACACGTATTACGTCCCTTGGCAATGAAATGTCAACAAGTATCATTCTGCGTGCCATAGAGTGCCCGTTTCATTTCTAACTTGTGCATATCTGTTGAAAGTACGTATACATATGATAAACTTACGGTGCGGTGGAACGCAATGTTGGCTTGTCATGGCTTGTACATGCAACTTCTGGGCTCACTTGAGAAGCGATTAACGTTGTGTCTTGATACAGGTTTGCTGCAATAATTATAACAATAGTCATATTAACAATCATAACAACAAGCCAGATAATATTGTACATATTCTATACGTATTACTATTATGAATAATAATCATATGTACTATCAGATCGCGTAAAATCTAAGTTATCTCTGTTTGTCCTATTTTCCCGTACACGTATTACGTCCCTTGGCAATGAAATGTCAACAAGTATCATTCTGCGTGCCATAGAGTGCCCGTTTCATTTCTGACTTGTGCATATCTGTTGAAAGTACGTATACATATGAAAAACTTACGGTGGAACGCATTGTTGGCTTGTCATGGCTTGTACATGCAACTTCTGGGCTCACTTGAGAAGCGATTAACGTTGTGTCTTGATACAGGTTTGCTGCAATAATTATAACAATAGTCATATTAACAATCATAACAACAAGCCAGATAATATTGTACATATTCTATACGTATTACTATTATGAATAATAATCATATGTACTATCAGATCGCGTAAAAATCTAAGTTATCTCTGTTTGTCCTATTTTCCCGTACACGTATTACGTCCTTGGCAATGAAATGTCAACAAGTATCATTCTGCGTGCCATAGAGTGCCCGTTTCATTTCTGACTTGTGCATATCTGTTGAAAGTACGTATACATATGAAAAACTTACGGTGGAACGCATTGTTGGCTTGTCATTGCTTGTACATGCAACTTCTGGGCTCACTTGAGAAGCGATTAACGTTGTGTCTTGATACAGGTTTGCTGCAATAATTATAACAATAGTCATATTAACAATCATAACAACAAGCCAGATAATATTGTACATATTCTATACGTATTACAATTATGAATAATAATCATATGTACTATCAGATCACGTAAAAATCTAAGTTATCTCTGTTTATCCCATTTTCCCGTACACGTATTACGTCCCTTGGCAATGAAATGTCAACAAGTATCATTCTGCGTGCAATAGAGTGCACGTTTCATTTCTGATGTGTGCATATCTGTTGAAAGTGCGTATACATATGAAAAACTTACGGTGGAACGCATTGTTGGCTTGTCATGGCTTGTACATGCAACTTCTGGGCTCACTTGAAAAGCGATTAACGTTGTGTCTTGATACAGGTTTGCTGCAATAATTATAACAATAGTCATATTAACAATCATAACAACAAGCCAGATAATATTGTACATATTCTTTACGTATTACTATTATGAATAATAATCATATGTACTATCAGATCGCGTAAAAATCTAAGTTATCTCTGTTTGTCCTATTTTCCCGTACACGTATTACGTCCCTTGGCAATGAAATGTCAACAAGTATCATTCTGCGTGCCATAGAGTGCCCGTTTCATTTCTGACTTGTGCATATCTGTTGAAAGTACGTATACATATGAAAAACTTACGGTGGAACGCATTGTTGGCTTGTCATGGCTTGTACATGCAACTTCTGGGCTCACTTGAGAAGCGATTAACGTTGTGTCTTGATACAGGTTTGCTGCAATAATTATAACAATAGTCATATTAACAATCATAACAACAAGCCAGATAATATTGTACATATTCTATACGTATTACAATTATGAATAATAATCATATGTACTATCAGATCGCGTAAAAATCTAAGTTATCTCTGTTTGTCCTATTTTCCCGTACACGTATTACGTCCCTTGGCAATGAAATGTCAACAAGTATCATTCTGCGTGCAATAGAGTGCACGTTTCATTTCTGATGTGTGCATATCTGTTGAAAGTGCGTATACATATGAAAAACTTACGGTGGAACGCATTGTTGGCTTGTCATGGCTTGTACATGCAACTTCTGGGCTCACTTGAAAAGCGATTAACGTTGTGTCTTGATACAGGTTTGCTGCAATAATTATAACAATAGTCATATTAACAATCATAACAACAAGCCAGATAATATTGTACATATTCTTTACGTATTACTATTATGAATAATAATCATATGTACTATCAGATCGCGTAAAAATCTAAGTTATCTCTGTTTGTCCTATTTTCCCGTACACGTATTACGTCCCTTGGCAATGAAATGTCAACAAGTATCATTCTGCGTGCCATAGAGTGCCCGTTTCATTTCTGACTTGTGCATATCTGTTGAAAGTACGTATACATATGATAAACTTACGGTGGAACGCAATGTTGGCTTGTCATGGCTTGTACATGCAACTTCTGGGCTCACTTGAGAAGCGATTAACGTTGTGTCTTGATACAGGTTTGCTGCAATAATTATAACAATAGTCATATTAACAATCATAACAACAAGCCAGATAATATTGTACATATTCTATACGTATTACTATTATGAATAATAATCATATGTACTATCAGATCGCGTAAAAATCTAAGTTATCTCTGTTTGTCCTATTTTCCCGTACACGTATTACGTCCCTTGGCAATGAAATGTCAACAAGTATCATTCTGCGTGCCATAGAGTGCCCGTTTCATTTCTGACTTGTGCATATCTGTTGAATGTACGTATACATATGAAAAACTTACGGTGGAACGCAATGTTGGCTTGTCATGGCTTGTACATGCAACTTCTGGGCTCACTTGAGAAGCGATTAACGTTGTGTCTTGATACAGGTTTGCTGCAATAATTATAACAATAGTCATATTAACAATCATAACAACAAGCCAGATAATATTGTACATATTCTTTACGTATTACTATTATGAATAATAATCATATGTACATCAGATCGCGTAAAAATCTAAGTTATCTCTGTTTGTCCTATTTTCCCGTACACGTATTACGTCCTTTGGCAATGAAATGTCAACAAGTATCATTCTGCGTGCCATAGAGTGCCCGTTTCATTTCTGACTTGTGCATATCTGTTGAAAGTACGTATACATATGAAAAACTTACGGTGGAACGCATTGTTGGCTTGTCATGGCTTGTACATGCAACTTCTGGGCTCACTTGAGAAGCGATTAACGTTGTGTCTTGATACAGGTTTGCTGCAATAATTATAACAATAGTCATATTATATAACAATCATAACAACAAGCCAGATAATATTGTACATATTCTATACGTATTACTATTATGAATAATAATCATATGTACTATCAGATCGCGTAAAAATCTAAGTTATCTCTGTTTGTCCTATTTTCCCGTACACGTATTACGTCCCTTGGCAATGAAATGTCAACAAGTATCATTCTGCGTGCCATAGAGTGCCCGTTTCATTTCTGACTTGTGCATATCTGTTGAAAGTACGTATACATATGATAAACTTACGGTGGAACGCAATGTTGGCTTGTCATGGCTTGTACATGCAACTTCTGGGCTCACTTGAGAAGCGATTAACGTTGTGTCTTGATACAGGTTTGCTGCAATAATTATAACAATAGTCATATAAACAATCATAACAACAAGCCAGATAATATTGTACATATTCTATACGTATTACTATTATGAATAATAATCATATGTACTATCAGATCGCGTAAAAATCTAAGTTATCTCTGTTTGTCCTATTTTCCCGTACACGTATTACGTCCCGTGGCAATGAAATGTCAACAAGTATCATTCTGCGTGCCATAGAGTGCCCGTTTCATTTCTGACTTGTGAATATCTGTTGAATGTACGTATACATATGAAAAACTTACGGTGGAACGCAATGTTGGCTTGTCATGGCTTGTACATGCAACTTCTGGGCTCACTTGAGAAGCGATTAACGTTGTGTCTTGATACAGGTTTGCTGCAATAATTATAACAATAGTCATATTAACAATCATAACAACAAGCCAGATAATATTGTACATATTCTATACGTATTACTATTATGAATAATAATCATATGTACTATCAGATCGCGTAAAAATCTAAGTTATCTCTGTTTGTCCTATTTTCCCGTACACGTATTACGTCCCTTGGCAATGAAATGTCAACAAGTATCATTCTGCGTGCCATAGAGTGCCCGTTTCATTTCTGACTTGTGCATATCTGTTGAAAGTACGTATACATATGATAAACTTACGGTGGAACGCAATGTTGGCTTGTCATGGCTTGTACATGCAACTTCTGGGCTCACTTGAGAAGCGATTAACGTTGTGTCTTGATACAGGTTTGCTGCAATAATTATAACAATAGTCATATTAACAATCATAACAACAAGCCAGATAATATTGTACATATTCTATACGTATTACTATTATGAATAATAATCATATGTACTATCAGATCGCGTAAAAATCTAAGTTATCTCTGTTTGTCCTATTTTCCCGTACACGTATTACGTCCCGTGGCAATGAAATGTCAACAAGTATCATTCTGCGTGCCATAGAGTGCCCGTTTCATTTCTGACTTGTGAATATCTGTTGAATGTACGTATACATATGATAAACTTACGGTGGAACGCAATGTTGGCTTGTCATGGCTTGTACATGCAACTTCTGGGCTCACTTGAGAAGCGATTAACGTTGTGTCTTGATACAGGTTTGCTGCAATAATTATAACAATAGTCATATTAACAATCATAACAACAAGCCAGATAATATTGTACATATTCTATACGTATTACTATTATGAATAATAATCATATGTACTATCAGATCGCGTAAAAATCTAAGTTATCTCTGTTTGTCCTATTTTCCCGTACACGTATTACGTCCCGTGGCAATGAAATGTCAACAAGTATCATTCTGCGTGCCATAGAGTGCCCGTTTCATTTCTGACTTGTGAATATCTGTTGAATGTACGTATACATATGAAAAACTTACGGTGGAACGCAATGTTGGCTTGTCATGGCTTGTACATGCAACTTCTGGGCTCACTTGAGAAGCGATTAACGTTGTGTCTTGATACAGGTTTGCTGCAATAATTATAACAATAGTCATATTAACAATCATAACAACAAGCCAGATAATATTGTACATATTCTTTACGTATTACTATTATGAATAATAATCATATGTACTATCAGATCGCGTAAAAATCTAAGTTATCTCTGTTTGTCCTATTTTCCCGTACACGTATTACGTCCCTTGGCAATGAAATGTCAACAAGTATCATTCTGCGTGCCATAGAGTGCCCGTTTCATTTCTGACTTGTGCATATCTGTTGAAAGTACGTATACATATGAAAAACTTACGGTGGAACGCATTGTTGGCTTGTCATGGCTTGTACATGCAACTTCTGGGCTCACTTGAGAAGCGATTAACGTTGTGTCTTGATACAGGTTTGCTGCAATAATTATAACAATAGTCATATTAACAATCATAACAACAAGCCAGATAATATTGTACATATTCTATACGTATTACAATTATGAATAATAATCATATGTACTATCAGATCGCGTAAAAATCTAAGTTATCTCTGTTTGTCCTATTTTCCCGTACACGTATTACGTCCCTTGGCAATGAAATGTCAACAAGTATCATTCTGCGTGCAATAGAGTGCACGTTTCATTTCTGATGTGTGCATATCTGTTGAAAGTGCGTATACATATGAAAAACTTACGGTGGAACGCATTGTTGGCTTGTCATGGCTTGTACATGCAACTTCTGGCTCACTTGAAAAGCGATTAACGTTGTGTCTTGATACAGGTTTGCTGCAATAATTATAACAATAGTCATATTAACAATCATAACAACAAGCCAGATAATATTGTACATATTCTTTACGTATTACTATTATGAATAATAATCATATGTACTATCAGATCGCGTAAAAATCTAAGTTATCTCTGTTTGTCCTATTTTCCCGTACACGTATTACGTCCCTTGGCAATGAAATGTCAACAAGTATCATTCTGCGTGCCATAGAGTGCCCGTTTCATTTCTGACTTGTGCATATCTGTTGAAAGTACGTATACATATGATAAACTTACGGTGGAACGCAATGTTGGCTTGTCATGGCTTGTACATGCAACTTCTGGGCTCACTTGAGAAGCGATTAACGTTGTGTCTTGATACAGGTTTGCTGCAATAATTATAACAATAGTCATATTAACAATCATAACAACAAGCCAGATAATATTGTACATATTCTATACGTATTACTATTATGAATAATAATCATATGTACTATCAGATCGCGTAAAAATCTAAGTTATCTCTGTTTGTCCTATTTTCCCGTACACGTATTACGTCCTTGGCAATGAAATGTCAACAAGTATCATTCTGCGTGCCATAGAGTGCCGTTTCATTTCTGACTTGTGCATATCTGTTGAATGTACGTATACATATGAAAAACTTACGGTGGAACGCAATGTTGGCTTGTCATGGCTTGTACATGCAACTTCTGGGCTCACTTGAGAAGCGATTAACGTTGTGTCTTGATACAGGTTTGCTGCAATAATTATAACAATAGTCATATTAACAATCATAACAACAAGCCAGATAATATTGTACATATTCTTTACGTATTACTATTATGAATAATAATCATATGTACTATCAGATCGCGTAAAAATCTAAGTTATCTCTGTTTGTCCTATTTTCCCGTACACGTATTACGTCCTTGGCAATGAAATGTCAACAAGTATCATTCTGCGTGCCATAGAGTGCCCGTTCATTTCTGACTTGTGCATATCTGTTGAAAGTACGTTATACATATGAAAAACTTACGGTGGAACGCAATTGTTGGCTTGTCATGGCTTGTACATGCAACTTCTGGGCTCACTTGAGAAGCGATTAACGTTGTGTCTTGATACAGGTTTGCTGCAATAATTATAACAATAGTCATATTAACAATCATAACAACAAGCCAGATAATATTGTACATATTCTATACGTATTACTATTATGAATAATAATCATATGTACTATCAGATCGCGTAAAAATCTAAGTTATCTCTGTTTGTCCTATTTTCCCGTACACGTATTACGTCCCTTGGCAATGAAAATGTCAACAAGTATCATTCTGCGTGCCATAGAGTGCCCGTTTCATTTCTGACTTGTGCATATCTGTTGAAAGTACGTATACATATGATAAACTTACGGTGGAACGCAATGTTGGCTTGTCATGGCTTGTACATGCAACTTCTGGGCTCACTTGAGAAGCGATTAACGTTGTGTCTTGATACAGGTTTGCTGCAATAATTATAACAATAGTCATATTAACAATCATAACAACAAGCCAGATAATATTGTACATATTCTATACGTATTACTATTATGAATAATAATCATATGTACTATCAGATCGCGTAAAAATCTAAGTTATCTCTGTTTGTCCTATTTTCCGTACACGTATTACGTCCCGTGGCAATGAAATGTCAACAAGTATCATTCTGCGTGCATAGAGTGCCCGTTTCATTTCTGACTTGTGAATATCTGTTGAATGTACGTATACATATGATAAACTTACGGTGGAACGCAATGTTGGCTTGTCATGGCTTGTACATGCAACTTCTGGCTCACTTGAGAAGCGATTAACGTTGTGTCTTGATACAGGTTTGCTGCAATAATTATAACAATAGTCATATTAACAATCATAACAACAAGCCAGATAATATTGTACATATTCTATACGTATTACTATTATGAATAATAATCATATGTACTATCAGATCGCGTAAAAATCTAAGTTATCTCTGTTTGTCCTATTTTCCCGTACACGTATTACGTCCCTGCAATGAATGTCAACAAGTATCATTCTGTCGTGCCATAGAGTGCCCGTTTCATTCTGACTTGTGCATATCTGTTGAAAGTACGTATCATATGATAAACTTACGGTGGAACGCAATGTTGCTTGTCATGGCTTGTACATGCAACTTCTGGGCTCACTTGAGAAGCGATTAACGTTGTGTCTTGATACAGGTTTGCTGCAATAATTATAACAATAGCTCATATTAACAATCATAACAACAAGCCAGATAATATCTGTACATATTCTATACGTATTACTATTATGAATAATAATCATATGTACTATCAGATCGCGTAAAAATCTAAGTTATCTCTGTTTGTCCTATTTTCCGTACACGTATTACGTCCGTGGCAATGAAATGTCAACAAGTATCATTCTGCGTGCCATAGAGTGCCCGTTTCATTTCTGACTTGTGAATATCTGTTGAATGTACGTATACATATGATAAACTTACGGTGGAACGCATGTTGGCTTGTCATGGCTTGTACATTGCAACTTCTGGGCTCACTTGAGAAGCGATAACGTTGTGTCTTGATACAGGTTTGCTGCAATAAATATAACATAGTCATATTAACAATCATAACAACAAGCCAGATAATATTGTACATATTCTATACGTATTACTATTATGAAAATATCATATGTACTATCAGATCGGTAAAATCTAAGTATCTCTGTTTGTCCTATTTCCGTACACGTATTACGTCCCGTGGCAATGAAATGTCACAAGTATCATTCTGCGTGCCATAGGAGTGCCGTTTCATCTGACTTGTGAATATCTGTGAATGTACGTATACATATGAAAAACTTACGGTGGAACGCAATGTTGGCTGTCATGGCTTGTACATGCAACTTCTGGGCTCACTTGAGAAGCGATTAACGTTGTGTCTTGATACAGGTTTGCTGCATAA
>JAWPHD010024031.1:0-20422 GCA_037043455.1 Cyrtodaria siliqua
TTCTATATACTGTTTTAAAAAGTTAGATTATTTCCATATGTTATATTAATATTACTCTTACACCTGTCATGAAAGTCTGTTATATTTATGCATTTTAATATGTTCCACTGTTCGTCTAAAACTTGTTAATTGTTTTAAGCGCTGGAGTAGCGCGTTCAGGGACATACATAGCTCTGGATAGTCTCATCAAGGAAGACACGCGGAGAAGTCGGTGGATATATTTGGATGTGTCTTGGATTAAGGAGCCAGAGAGTTGCCATGGTGCAAACGGAGGTAATTTAATTAAATAATGTAATAGCATAACCATTAGCGTAATTAGGTACCATGGTACACACGGAGGTACTTTAATTCCGTATAACAATTCAATTCAATTCAATTATTTATTCGGCACAAACATTACACTGTTTTTCGCCAATACAATATAGGCGGATACAATTCAGTTCAATAAAATGAGAAGAGTATGTTGTAAAGGTACATTATATGAGTTAAGATGTATGGCAAGTATACAAATTACACATTTGAAATATGCTATATGTTCTTCTGTGCTGTAATTTACATTAATTAATATCATGCATTAGTCTGATGATGTTGAAAATGATGAAGTAAATAATGTATTAACCAAAAGACACGAGATGAGACTGATGCGTTACAACTGTATTATCAAAGTTATCAGTCATAACTTATAATAATAATAATAATAATAATAATAATATAATAAATGGTACATCCCATTGTTATCAATACAGTAATGTTTAAAGTGTGTGTACTAACTAGTTAGGACCATAGGTTTCTGAAATGACAAAATAAACAGAGGAAATCAAAAAATGAACGTGATTTTATTAATATATCGACGAGATAATTGACTTTCATATATCCCAAGAGGTATGCTTACAAGTTGTTCAGCCGCAGATCGAAAAAGAAAACTTATATTTGACCGGTCAGTGCACATGGCTATAGTTAAGTCAAGCTAAATAAAAAATGTTTTGCACCAACAACAAAAATGGTACATCTGAACTATTTAATAGTTTCTGCGGAAACAGGATTACACTCTTATAATAATTTGAAAAGGAAATGTTTTCCACTTAACTCTTTGAAGAAAAATGGATACACAACACGATATACATAGTAAGTATACATTCTTAAGTTAAAAGAAAAAAAGGTAAGACTATTAACAATTGCATAACCATTATTGTAGTTATTTTAATATTGTAAATAAGAAGCTGAAAAATATGTTCAAATAGTGTATTGTATACGAAACGTTAAATCAATATCATACATTTACGCATGTACAACTTACAAGCAAACGTTAAAGCAAACCATTATTATGTATACGTATTATTACAGATTCAAACTAGAACCACGAGTGCAGCGTTAAAGCGATACGAAGCATAGAGGAGCACGCAAAATGCGTCATTTTAGTTCATTATATCGCCTGCAAGCAATAATATCAAACAACGTCAAACATGTCCATTTTTAGTGATTGACATACTAGCCTAAATCTCCATAACGCCAATTTGCTTAAATGATAATCGTTCAATAAATGCAACAATAGTCAACAATGGAAATGCCGAACATTTTACAATGATACAAACTGATATTACTATAATATGCTAACTAAAACCAAGTTATAATAGATTAAAACATACAGTGTATGCTGTACATAATGAGATAAAGGGGAAAATACTCCAAATAAAAGTAAAATGCCTTGATAAACTGTAACATTTAACTAAGAAATACACTTTTAAATATGAATGCATTCTACTATTCATCGCTAGTTTGCAATATTTTCAGGAGCAGTATATATATCTCCACAACGTTCTTGTACAGGCGCTCACGTTCGACTGTCAGGCGATACATTGTGACAAGGTTTCAACAATATTTGTCAAATAATACTGAAACAATTTGCAGGCAGTTCCAGGTAGGGATATACTGTTATTTACAATTCGTGTCTTACTTGTGTGATCCGTGTATGACATCTTCGTTTTGTTTTTGTCCTTACGTTATATATTTATTCACCTAAGATCCAGCGTAAATTACATAAACTCTCATTTTTCAAAACACATACGATTCAATTTTGAAAGTTCGTGTCATTAAATAAAACGGTTTTATTAAGTACAGACGATATGCCATATCATTATGTTGGGTTACATTATCGAACTTGTGGAAAAACAATAAATTCAAACAGTCATCATCGGATTCCAAAAAAAAACAAGCCTTAAACACCAAGCGGCCTTTCTTGCCACTGACCGTATCAAGGTGGTAGCTCTATTGTCAACCATTGTGTGTTTGTGATGTCATAGCTTGCTTTTTATTCATCTTTATATATAGTTGTTATTTGTTCTTCTTTGTGTGTTGTGATGTCATAGCTTGCTATATATTCATCTTTATATGTAGTTGTTATTTGTTTCTTTGTGTGTTTTTAATGTCATACCTTGCTATATATTCATCTTTATACATAGTTGTTATTTGTTTCTTTGTGTGTTTGTGATGTCATAGCTTTGCTATATATTCATCTTTATATATAGTTGTTATTTGTTTCTTTGTGTGTTTGTGATGTCATAGCTTGCTATATATTCATCTTTATATATAGTTGTTATTTGTTTCTTTGTGTGTTTGTGATGTCATAGCTTGCTATATATTCATCTTTATATATAGTTGTTATTTGTTTCTTTGTGTGTTTGTGATGTCATAGCTTGCTATATATCATCTTTATATATAGTTGTTATTTGTTATCTTTGTGTGTTTGTGATGTCATAGCTTGCTATATATTCATCTTTATATATAGTTGTTATTTGTTTCTTTGTGTGTTTGTGATGTCATAGCTTGCTATATATTCATCTTTATATATAGTTGTTATTTGTTTCTTTGTGTGTTTGTGATGTCATAACTTGCTATATATTCATCTTTATATATAGTTGTTATTTGTTTCTTTGTGTGTTTGTGATGTCATAGCTTGCTATATATTCATCTTTATATATAGTTGTTATTTGTTTCTTTGTGTGTTTGTGATGTCATAACTTGCTATATATTCATCTTTATATATAGTTGTTATTTGTTTCTTTGTGTGTTTGTGATGTCATAGCTTGCTATATTCATCTTTATATATACTTGTTATTTGTTTCTTTGTGTTTTTGTGATGTCATATCTTGCTATATATTCATCTTTATAAATAGTTGTTATTTGTTTCTTTGTGTGTTTGTGATGTCATAGCTTGCTATATTCATGTTTATATATACTTGTTATTTGTTTCTTTGTGTGTTTGTGATGTCATAGCTTGCTATATATTCATCTTATATATAGTTGTTATTTGTTTCTTTGTGTGTTTGTGATGTCATAGCTTGCTATATATTCATCTTTATACATAGTTGTTATTTGTTTCTTTGTGTGTTTGTGATGTCATAGCTTGCTATATATTCATCTTTATATATAGTTGTTATTTGTTTCTTTGTGTGTTTGTGATGTCATAGCTTGCTATATATTCATCTTTAATAGTTGTTATTTGTTTCTTTGTGTGTTTGTGATGTCATAGCTTGCTATATATTCATCTTTATATATAGTTGTTATTTGTTTCTTTGTGTGTTTGTGATGTCATAACTTGCTATATATTCATCTTTATATATAGTTGTTATTTGTTTCTTTGTGTTTTTGTGATGTCATATCTTGCTATATATTCATCTTTATAAATAGTTGTTATTTGTTTCTTTGTGTGTTTGTGATGTCATAACTTGCTATATATTCATCTTTATATATAGTTGTTATTTGTTTCTTTGTGTGTTTGTGATGTCATAGCTTGCTATATTCATCTTTATATATACTTGTTATTTGTTTCTTTGTGTTTTTGTGATGTCATATCTTGCTATATATTCATCTTTATAAATAGTTGTTATTTGTTTCTTTGTGTTTTTGTGATGTCATAGCTTGCTATATATATTCATCTTTATATATAGTTGTTATTTGTTTCTTTGTGTGTTTGTGATGTCATAGCTTGCTATATATTCATCTTTATATATAGTTGTTATTTGTTTCTTTGTGTGTTTGTGATGTCATAGCTTGCTATATATTCATCTTTATATATAGTTGTTATTTGTTTCTTTGTGTGTTTGTGATGTCATAGCTTGCTATATATATTCATCTTTATATATAGTTGTTATTTGTTTCTTTGTGTTTTTGTGATGTCATAGCTTGCTATATATTCATCTTTATATATAGTTGTTATTTGTTTCTTTGTGTGTTTGTGATGTCATAGCTTGCTATATATTCATCTTTATGCATAGTTGTTATTTGTTTCTTTGTGTGTTTGTGATGTCATAGCTTGCTATATATTCATCTTTATACATAGTTGTTATTTGTTTCTTTGTGTGTTTGTGATGTCATAGCTTGCTATATTCATCTTTATATATAGTTGTTATTTGTTTCTTTGTGTGTTTGTGATGTCATAGCTTGCTATATTCATCTTTATATATACTTGTTATTTGTTTCTTTGTGTTTTTGTGATGTCATATCTTGCTATATATTCATCTTTATAAATAGTTGTTATTTGTTTCTTTGTGTTTTTGTGATGTCATAGCTTGCTATATATTCATCTTTATACATAGTTGTTATTTGTTTCTTTGTGTGTTTGTGATGTCATAACTTGCTATATATTCATCTTTATACATAGTTGTTATTTGTTTCTTTGTGTTTTTGTGATGTCATAGCTTGCTATATATTCATCTTTATACATAGTTGTTATTTGTTTCTTTGTGTTTTTGTGATGTCATATCTTGCTATATATTCATCTTTATAAATAGTTGTTATTTGTTTCTTTGTGTTTTTGTGATGTCATAGCTTGCTATATATATTCATCTTTATATATAGTTGTTATTTGTTTCTTTGTGTGTTTGTGATGTCATAGCTTGCTATATATTCATCTTTATATATAGTTGTTATTTGTTTCTTTGTGTGTTTGTGATGTCATAGCTTGCTATATTCATCTTTATATATACTTGTTATTTGTTTCTTTGTGTTTTTGTGATGTCATATCTTGCTATATATTCATCTTTATACATAGTTGTTATTTGTTTCTTTGTGTTTTTGTGATGTCATAGCTTGCTATATATATTCATCTTTATATATAGTTGTTATTTGTTTCTTTGTGTGTTTGTGATGTCATAGCTTGCTATATATTCATCTTTATATATAGTTGTTATTTGTTTCTTTGTGTGTTTGTGATGTCATAGCTTGCTAGATATTCATCTTTATATATACTTGTTATTTGTTTCTTTGTGTGTTTGTGATGTCATAGCTTGCTATATATTCATCTTTATACATAGTTGTTAGTTGTTTCTTTGTGTGTTTGAGATGTCATAGCTTGCTATATATTCATCTTTATCGATAGTTGTTATTTGTTTCTTTGTGTGTTTGGGATGTCATAGCTTGCTATATATTCATCTTTATATATAGTTGTTATTTGTTTCTTTGTGTGTTTGTGATGTCATATCTTGCTATATATTCATCTTTATATATAGTTGTTATTTGTTTCTTTGTGTTTTTGTGATGTCATAGCTTGCTATATATTCATCTTTATATATAGTTGTTATTTGTTTCTTTGTGTGTTTGTGATGTCATAGCTTGCTATATATTCATCTTTATATATAGTTGTTATTTGTTTCTTTGTGTGTTTGTGATGTCATAACTTGCTATATATTCATCTTTATATATATAGTTGTTATTTGTTTCTTTGTGTGTTTGTGATGTCATAGCGTGCTATATTCATCTTTATATATACTTGTTATTTGTTTCTTTGTGTTTTTGTGATGTCATATCTTGCTATATATTCATCTTTATAAATAGTTGTTATTTGTTTCTTTGTGTTTTTGTGATGTCATAGCTTGCTATATATATTCATCTTTATATATAGTTGTTTTTTGTTTCTTTGTGTGTTTGTGATGTCATAGCTTGCTATATATTCATCTTTATATATAGTTGTTATTTGTTTCTTTGTGTGTTTGTGATGTCATAGCTTGCTATATATATTCATCTTTGTATAAAGTTGTTATTTGTTTCTTTGTGTGTTTGTGATGTCATAGCTTGCTATATATATTCATCTTTATATATAGTTGTTATTTGTTTCTTTGTGTGTTTGTGATGTCATAGCTTGCTATATATATTCATCTTTATATATAGTTGTTATTTGTTTCTTTGTGTGTTTGTGATGTCATAGCTTGCTATATATATTCATTTTTATATATAGTTGTTATTTGTTTCTTTGTGTGTTTGTGATGTCATAGCTTGCTATATATATTCATCTTTATATATAGTTGTTATTTGTTTCTTTGTGTGTTTGTGATGTCATAGCTTGCTGTATATTCACCTTTATATATAGTTGTTATTTGTTTCTTTGTGTGTTTGTGCTTGACTGTCGTCCTTAAAGGCTACTTTCCCTGTTCGATTTTTATATCTACTTTTAACCTGTTCAGGCCGCCAGAGTGATGGACAACAGTGAAATAACCACACATGTTACAAATTAAAACGACTATTATTGTGTAATATGGACAAAACTAAATGCCGTAGAATACATCATATGGTACAATCGAAATCCTTAAACTACTACATTTATTAACGATTGTCTAATGCTTTACAACAATCCAGCAAATCAAGTCCACCGATGATAGCAAGTTAGTGGCAATTTGTATGGACACAGCTCGTTATGATGATAGCAAGTTAGTGGCAATTTGTATGGACACACCTCGTCATGATGATAGCAAGTCAGTGGCAGTTAGTATCGATACAACTCGTCATGATGATAGCAAGTCAGTGGCAATTAATATGGACAGAACTCGTTATGATGGGAATAGAGAAGGAGATGAAGTGTCAGGTATACATATATAAAATATGTGTAGACATACACTATGCGAAACAATGAGAGAATGCATATATAAAAAATGGAGATGAAAGTATAAATATAATTTAATATCGCGCGCCGGAAATATTTAAATTACATGATACAATATTTGAATGGCAATATATACTCTTTTTTTAAACGTTTTCTATTGAAACACATAATCTAATATTCGATTAATACTCACAAATTTCATCAATGTAACAAAAAAAAAAAACGATAGTAGCAACACACTTAACAATACAATGTATCGATTGTATTTCGTTACGGCAGAACAATGCATAGCTATGCTTTAATTCACACATTGTTTCTTACATATGGCTTTTATCTAGGCGAACGACTCAGACGGAAAGTGTATATCGGAAGAAACCCGAGAGCATCAGGTGATGTCAATGTAACAAACCCGGGAGCATCAGATGATGTCAATGTGACATTCGTCAATGTGAGTAATAATGCTACACTAACATTAAACAGCATTGTATTATGATAAATACAGTTATAGAGCATACATGATACAGGTCATCACTAACATTAAACAGCATTGTATATGATAAATACAGCTATAGAGCATACATGATACAGGTCATCATTAATATTAAAAACAAACGACTGTTTTCACAAATATTTTTACATATTTTTAGAATTATTCCATTGTTAGGCTCGTTATGCTTTGTTGTACTCGTGACGTTTGTGTTTTGCATTTATATGTTGAAATATGACCGTCACCGTTTTAAAACACTCTCTGACCAGTATTAAATATACTATAGCTCTATATAAGGCGTGTGGGAGTATACCTATTGCAAATGGGAGGAATTTTACGCTTGGGTTATTACCAGATTCAAGCTTGTGAAGCATGGTCGTAAACCCGTATATAAGAAGAGAAACCTATACAAGGAGGTCATTTTAATGGGTCGTTCGTTGTAGCACATCGATATAATAAACATCACTATCATAATCATTGAAATACAGTTCGCTCAATACAGGGTTCGAACTCGAGAACTGCGGCATAAATAACCATTAAGCCAACTAGACAACTTAACTCCTATTTTTTATTTTAACTATCTATTCGACAGACGTTTAATAATGTATTTTTGGTTATTTATCAATGTTATTTCAATACAATCGAGGGTTTAGTGGATAACTATTGTTACTATATATATATACATGAAGAACAATAATTTTACACCAAGCCCTCGAAATATACGCAGTATAATTTAAGCGTATACTATTCAAATGTTGGAATTTGTAATCTATATTTTTGGGGGCGTTTTATTTTCGAAGGTATTGATGGTCGTATGCATTTAGAAATGCACTGAATCACACAAAAACACACACACAAAGTGAAAAAGGATAACGTCTACAATGCTAACAGCATATCGAAAAAATGTATCAACTGACTAGCCTTATGGCAAAGCGCAATCCGAAAATCATTGGTTCGAAATTTGCATATGCTTTGATATTTTTAGTGCATAGGTGTGCATCGTTGGTGTTACTTTGTCGAGTGCAGGTAAAGACATGAAATAGGTTCGCTATAAAACTGCCTTATATGCGGGTTTCCAGTCATGTTTCAAGAACATGAAGTTAATAGTAAACCATATGCTTTCGGTACACGTCAAGTAGCCTTATACAGAGCTTTAGTATCTTTAAGCAATAGCATTATTACAAATGTACACTATATATAAACCTACTGGCGATGAGGTATATATATAACTTACATATTTTGAGAATTCGAACGCTATAGACAACATATAAACGGCCTGAACCAGTCAGACCAAACTCATAATTCATTAGATGCATATTTAGTCTCGGGCATTTTAAAAATACGTTAATAAACATATAATTTTAATCGCCACATTTACATTATCATATGACATGAACACCTGTATAGAGTTTAGATAAACTGTTTTGTAGTGTAATTGTTATCGATATTTGGCAGGTTAGTTTCTTTAATACGCGTTAAAGGAATTACAATAATGCGCAATTTAATTTTATATTTTGTTTAGAGATTTTGTAACATACGACTTTTAATTGCAATTTTGATTAATATTACGTTTAACTTAAATTACACAAAACTAGGACGATATTATGTTTCAACAATCTTGGTACATATTTCTGTTTCTTGCGTATCTTTTAGAGTTCAAACGGTTTTATAATTCATCCGTGCACAGGTGTAACCAGACAGAGAAATATTTGAAGATCCAAAAACTAGGTTTTAAAATAAAATAGCATACAGCAGATTGTTATACATGCCCCCTTATGTAACATCTAGCACAAGTTTGTGTCAAACCAGTACATGTTTCACAAGACCGATATTAAATGTTAAATGTATCAGCTCCACTGACGTTTGCATTTAAACAAGCATCTGTAGTGTTATTCCTTTCGTTACTAATCGATGTAGCCAATGAGGTATTTTTCGAAAACGTAAAGCCATTGTTGTATTGTTATGTTCCTTTCATTACTAGTCAATGTTGATGCACAGTTAACACCAAGTGATTTGCAGTGCATTTCTGTAGTTGTTTATTCCATTGCAGAGTTATCAGTCTAAGCGCCGCTATATTGTTGCAACAACACCTCTTCCCAGTACGATGGCCAAATTTCTCACCCTGATCTTCCGGGAAAATTGTTCATGTATCGTGTCTATGGATGAAGAATTGTCAGCAGGCAAGGTATATATATATAGTTTCATCTGATAACCAAATAACATTCTGGTGTTCCCGGTAAACTTAGTAAAGGTCAAGTATCAATACTCTTATTCTAAGTAAATACCAGCTATGATGCTCATCAAACGAACTAGAACTCTGTTGTACATTGTGTTTATGTTAAAGGGACACATGGCAATCTTGAGTTTTATTCAAACATTAAAATGTGCTCCTCAATTTACTTATCCTGCGACATTTTGACTTTAAAATGGCTTGCATATAATTAAATAAAAAAATGAGATTTCAACTTTCTTTACTATTTTACCAATTTTTTAAATATATTACTGTTGCAATATTATAAAAAGTTAGTAATATGCAAAAATAATTTGCTTTGAACTATTCTAACAATTAATATTAATGATTGAACAAATGCAAGTTAAGAGGAAAACTAACGGGACACCGTGAGATTTTAAAAAATCAAGATTGCCGTGTGTCCCTTTAAAGGCAGCATGCAGTATATATATATATTCCCTATACCAAACTATGCCAATACGCCAACCCCTGATAGTATGTAGACGTTTGAAAATGTTACAGAATACTCTAAATGTATTGGCTACTGTTTTTCAAACGCTTAATGTAATGAGGTGTACGTTCAGGGTATAAGGTGCCTATAGTTATTATGGACGTTGTAAGCGGTTCCGACGAAGTTTAAAACATGTATACCGAGGGTAAGAGTTTTCCTCTATCATACGTGATTTGGTGTGATTGTTTAAGTTTTTTTGCAAACAATTGATAATGTCTTTACCAGAATATTTCACTTAGATTTTTCTTAGATTTCCCTAAAATATGAAAGGCTTGTGTTAAGTGTTAGGCTTATCCTGACGTAAGCACGTTATTTGTATATGCACTCGTGGGAAGGATAAGATTGTCAAGCATATGTGTTACACGTTGGTACATAGTTCTTGTATGCAAAACAATTTGTGTTAATACTCATTTTTTTTTATTAATTTTAGATTGTAGATGTGTACTTACCAGCCGCAAAACAAACGCTGAAATACGGAACGTTCCAGATTAGCTGTAGTTCAGTTGATACTACTCCACAATACAAACTGAGAAAACTGACGATCAAACATCAGGGAGTGGTAAGAAAAATACAAGAACTTATGTTGGGTTGGTTTGAATACTGGATTTATTTAGATAGTGAAGTGAAAACATATTTTATTTATATATTCTCGAGATGAAATAAATCATATATTTACGACAAATCAAAACATTCTTTGTTGTAACATACACAAACCGGGTTTGTCGGGGAAATATGCTGTCGGCTAAGTCAGTGACTCATTATGCTAGAATTATCATATGTATACGCATTTTGACTCGCAATATGCACAAAATTACCCTATAATAACCCCATCTGAAATCAGTCGTGTCATAAACGCGGTCCAATACGCCAAATGTGTCACCTGACCGTTATTGGCCCGGTCACCTGACCGTTATTTGCCCGTTCACCTGACCGGGCCAATAATCGGTCACATGACCGTTACGATGTTTGGCCACTGCACATAATTGCTTTTGGTTTACCCTTTTTAAGTAAGTGACGTCACTTAAATAAGCGTTACAATGGATCACGCCGGGAGGACGTTAGTGTCAGTGGCTATCAGATTATTGATTATAGGATGGACTAATGTTTGTTGGGAGGCACCGTGAAGTAACACAGAAGCAATTTCCAACAAAATGTAAATACGGTAAAACAGACAAAATGAGGAATGTAAATACGGTAAAACAGACAAAATGAGGAATGTAAATACGGTAAAACAGACAAAATCTAAAATCAAAATGGTTCACGGAGTGGCTTCGATCGACTGGTGAGACAAGTAACTAAAGGTGAGACAAGTAGCTAAAGGCATTGGTGAGACAAGTAAATAAAAGTGAGACAAGTAACTAAAGGTGAGACAAGTAACTAAAGGTGAGACAAGTAACTAAAGGCATTGTTGAGACAAGTAACTAAAGGCATTGGTTTTAAACAGTTGGACGATATAATGGCACGTTTGTTTCTGAGTATACGGAAGTCCAACACAACCGAGTACGAGCCAGACTCGATAAAGTCAGTCCAGGCCAGAATAATCCGGTACTTAATCGAGAATACGTAGGTCTATTAGAATCATATTGCTTTAGATAAGGATTTTCAGCATTCAAGGGGCATACTGACAGCCAAAAGAAGAGCTCTGAAACAGCAAGGAATGAGAACAAATAATCTACAAACAATCAAATTAAAAATGTGTCCTTTTGATCGTCCATTTATTTAAGTTACTTTTATTTTATGAAATACGAAATAGTTTAATAACCGTTGATATGAAAAAAGAGAGATAAAGTCTCAATGAAAATGCGTAGATCTATATATGTTATAAAAGTATTAAAACATGGGTGATGCGTTATTGCCCGTCATATCGGCCCTCGGCCAATATCGGCCCTCAGGCTAAAGCCTTCGGGCTGATATGACGGGCAATAACGCATCACCCATGTATTAATCTCTAATTATTTTATGCTTTCCAGTGATTTATATAATTATCTCAGTGAAATAAAAGTAGTAATCCACTGTTTTCAAACAGTGAAATTACCATAAATAAATTTCACTGTTTTGGAACTACTTTTTTCAATAGTGATTACCTCCCTTTACAAAGAGTTGTTATTCTTACCTCCCTTTTGGTATTGTTATTATCCGTCTGCTGTCAATAATGGAAAACATTGAGGAAATGGATCCAATTCAATTCCATGCATCCTTTGGTCATATGTTTGATGTAGATGAGTACATAAATTCTGAAGAAACCAATGAGGCAAGTGTATCAGAGCCTGAAAATCTCCCAACTGCTGCCAGCACTGGTCTGAGAGACTTCAGACCTGTTGATGTTGAATCCTTCCTGGAAAGCTCAACCAATGCTAACACTAAAAAAAGACATAACATTTACAATACTGGACTAATTTCAATGGGCTAATGTCAGGGCATTTTCTTCAAGAGAATTGGCCTAGGCCTGCTGATTTTGGAAAAAAGAGAAGTGCGAGACTGTTCGAATTGGGAAAAAATAGCATGATTTTCGCTGTTTAGTTGAATGCTTTTTAAGGGGAAAATTTCATTAAAATTTATGTTTTATGTATGATATCAGTAGGGTTTCAATATTTATTTATTTTAACATACAAACTATGTAAAGTCTGTCACTTCGACTTAAAACAGTTTTTTTTTTTTTTTTTTAAGATTGGGAATTGTTTACCCCAGAATTGGGAAAAAATAGCGGTTTTTCAACTGGGAAGAGGCCTTATTTCGGCCCCACTTAAATAGGTTAATTAAATAGGTTAAAACAATCCTGAGTTTGTCTACGGTCAAGTTCTGATCTCATAACAAATTCGTATTTATTTCTTTATGGGAAAAAATCGTTTAAAATACTTTGTCGATGTCAACCGATCTAAATGATTTCAATTCCAAAAACAGGCTTCAACAATGTGGGATAAAAAAATCTACTACGACAATAATAAAACTGAATGTAATCATAACATTTGCTATGTTTAGTGCTTGTAAAATAATGCACAAATTTCTACTGACAGCAGTTATTTATTACAGGTGTATAGAAATACGCAATATCCTGAATAAACGTTTCGAAAATTTTAATTGGCGCGTGAATATAATGAGAGATTTTTCTAACAAGTACAAATTATCATGTTATTTTTTTGATTACCTAAACAGTTTTTATTGTTTCAACTGAATACTGATTGCTCATATGTCAGTTAAATCTGATTCAAGCAAGAAGCAACAATTCGACATTTGTTTTACAGAATTGGCCGGAAGTTAAAATTGTCAATCATTTCCAATTCACCTGCTGGACGAAAAACATGAACGCTCCAAATGACGCTTCAACATTTCTTAAGTTAATACAGGATGTAGACATAGCATCAACGGAATTTGCGGACATGGGACCCATACTTATACATTGTCTGTAAGTATTTAATACATTGTCTGTTATTAATACATTGTCTGTAAATATTTAATACATTGTCTGTAAGTATGAATGCCTGTGTAATATTGAATTTAGTAAACGAGTTGTATAACATTATATGATACGAGACTGGGCCGAGCATTATATCAATGCTATCCAAATGAGTTAATCCAGTGTTAGATAGGCACGAATGTGAGATTATGTTTATAACATAACTCCTAAAATGCCTCATTAGAAACATGTATTATCATAACTGCGTATATATAACGTTGCTGTATGTATGATGTCGTTGTATGTTGACTCGGTCTTCTCCGTACGACATCGAACAAAGCTCGGCCATTTCAGTCATACGATATTTTAAACGGTTACGGAAATCGACGAGACAATTCAAATAAACACCGAGCTGAACAAACAGACCGAACGATAATTCGGCCTTCATTTGCATATTATTATACCAGTGTAATATGATACATATATAATAGCTGTATGTTATGGGGAAACATATAATATACGATAAAACACTACTAAGGATAAATTGTGTTGTTTGTAATACATACATATAAACATATGCGATGTGTATTAGATGGGTATGTGTGTATATCCTACCTTTTTTTTTTTACAGAAGTTAGACCTTCTGACAGAATCAATGTTTATATTACCTTGAATGCCATAACCTACTTACACATGACGATTTGTTGTTCCTATACTTAGCTCAATCAGGCCGATGCCTCTTCTAGGAGTACGTATCATTGTAATATTTTGGTCACATCGAATAACTAATCCCATCTATTTGGATGTTCCTCTTACCTCGGTAGGACACTGTCTGTTATGCACACTGCTCAGTGGTTGTGTTAATAGAACTCCAGAGGTATTTGTCCACTGACCGTTCTCATGCTCTACCCTGTTGTCAGTTATTTCATGTTGGTGTCACGTACTTTTATTTCATGATGTATAAGTGTAATTGTTGTTTGTTTTGAATAATGATTTACTGCGTTTTCTGAATGATATATTTCCGGGTCGACCTTGTATAACTGACAATCAGGTGTATATGTTAGTGTAGTATGTATATGACAGACAACCAGGTGTATATGTTAGTGTATAAAGTGCATGACAGACAACCAGGTGTATAGGTTAGTGTATTATGCATATGACAGACAACCAGGTGTATATGCTAGTATATTATGTATATCATTCAGGACTGGTGCTGAGAGGAGCGGCCTCTATTGTGTGGTCGCTGTTCTGATACAGAAGATGGAGATAGAGCACGAGGTGAGCGTGGTCAACACGGTCAGACAAATACAGTCCAGACTAGGGGGTTCTATACCGAATAAGGTAAATAACAGATATGTTATTAAACCCAAATCAAACAGATGCAGCAACATTTTTAAATGTTTGATTGTTGGTAGTTGTTTTACTACTCTACATGTTAATGATGACGGAAAGTGTATGGATCGCTCAGTATGTAGATGCAATGTTAGTAAAATAAAAATTAAAATGGACATAATATATTTCCGTGGTATGTTCTTCATTAAACATGTTCTTCAATACACAACAATTAGGCATCGTCATTATCTGTGCATGCATATACGGATCCATTATATCGTGATTGTGTAATGTGTTCGTGTTAATTCATTGCAGGAACAATACCTGTTCTGCCATCGGTGTGTGAGCGCCTATCTACAGATATCCGACCTTTTCTCAAACCGTTTGCAGCAAGTCTGAAAAGAACCATCTATTACTTAATCTATTGTTTATAACACGTACTATACTATCTACTGTTAAGGCATGTACATACACTAACACAATACATATATCATATACTAACACAATAGATATATACTAACACAATACATAAAGCATATACTAACACAATACATATATCATATACTAACACAATACATATATCATATACTAACACAATACATATATCATATACTAACACAATACATATATCATATACTAACACAGTACATATATCATATACTAACACATTACATATATCATATACTAACACAAATACATATAACATATACTTACACAATACATATATTATATACTAACGCAATACATATATCATATACTAACACAGTACATATATCATATACTAACACAATACATATATCATATACTAAAACAATACAAATATCATATACTAACACAGTACATTTATCATATACTAACACAGTACATATATCATATACTAACACAGTACATATACTAACACAGTACATATATCGTATACTGACACAGTACATATATCATATACTAACACAGTACATATATCATATACTAACACCGTTCATATATCGTATACTAACACAGTACATATATCATATACTAACACAGTACATATATCGTATACTGACACAGTACATATATCATATACTAACACAGTACATATATCATATACTTACACAGTACATATATCGTATACTAACACCGTACATATATCGTATACTAACACAGTACATATATCATATACTAACACAGTACATATATCATATAGTAACACAATACATATATCATATACTAACACCGTACATATATCATATACTAACACAATACATATATCATATACTAACACAGTACACATATCATATACTAACACAGTACATATATCATATACTAACACAATAGTGTATTTTTAAAGGGCGTGCAGACATGTAGCCAAGCAAGCTTTATCATTGAGAGTTTTGAACAACTTGGAAAGTGGTGAAAGAATTATCAAAATGTTAATGTCGTATCTTCTATGTTTATCATTCGATTTGGATAATTGTTTCACTCTTAACCAAGTGTTTCAGAACTCCTAGAAAGCTTGTTTGATTAAATACCCACACTCATTTTAATTAATACTTCACCTGCTGGTTCAGGCAAATGTAAATACAGATGTAATCATCATTTTATCATATTTGCCGTACTAATGTATATAAATTATTTCCTGTATTAATAATGCTACATGAGGATTTTAGTCTTTGTCATATGAATTCCAAACAGGGCCAATATGTGAATTATACGCAGTATAATATTTCAGCTCGTATTGGCCCAGTTGATCTCGAACTTGTAAATAAGAAGTACGAGTATGATTTTCTATTATTTGTTGGTCATTTAGAATTGAAATTATCACTATTTGTCAGTTTTAATTAGAAAACCCTAGAGACTCGAGAAAATACAGATGTACCCCCTTTAAAGTGTATTATAGTTTAGTTACGTTTTAAGTGTATTATAGTTTAGTTACGTTTTAAGTGTATTATAGTTTAGTTACGTCTTAAGTGTATTATAGTTCAGTTACGTGTTAAGCGTGTTTGTTCTGTTTGTTTATCTCAGTTTAATGTAACGTATCGTGTATGGTTTAATTGTGTGTTTAACTATTATAGTGATGACATGCCGCCCGATTGTTTCGTTGTGTAGCATTCCTGTTCTTTTAATTACCGTGGATTATATTACGGAATGAAAACTTATATTTTTCTTTTTATACTGTATTTGCATTCCGATGAAACTAAACCGTAAGCTTTAGTTTCATTGATTGTTTTGCCCAGAATATAGTAAAAAAAATAAAATAGGTCTAGAATATTCCCTATTTTGAATAAATATTGATACTTTAATATGGCCAGTCTGTATAAGTCTCTGTAAGTATCTATGCGATTGAATAACTATTGTGCGATAATTTTAATACTATTATAAAAACAATGTATTAACCCACAAGCGGACCTTTACCCTGTCAATGTATAGTTGACATGACAACATGCAACATAATTATATACAATAAGACATTACACATGATTTTAACTATGCCATTCTAAAATAATTATAAGAGACTATATGCAATTAAATTTCATTTACAATAACAAAACAAGATGATTTACGTATGCGATTGGTCCTGGACCTATTGTACCAGCCGTGTCATCAGGCTCGCTACAATCTGTACTGTTATTCAATCGATCTTTTGAGATCGCTGAGCCCGATACTTATATTTAGTGATCGGTGGTACATTTTCAATTTCTTTTGTTTTCTTACTTAATATTCGATTCGGTGGTTCCACTACTTCGGCCGATAAAAGGCCCTTGGTATTGTTTAACCACTCATAGGATATGTTGTCTGCTTTTTAATTTAGTCTTTTGGCTGTTACTTGTGATACGCAGGCTTCATAACCGCTGCTCCCAACTAAATTCCTTTTTGTTTATTTCTCTCTTCGGGGCATACAATTTTATTAGATCCTGGGACCATACGCCGCCTTATATAGGGGATGAAATAAAGATACAAATATTGCTATATCCACCGCCATATGCTTGCCATCTTCGGGATGATTAAAATGTTGTACAGTTGATTTTTATGAATACTGAGTTTTGCTCAACCGGGGGCTAGAGGGCGTGAGCGGTTGCTAGCATATTTCTCTACCGCTCATGAACACTCTCAATAAAACCTAGACTGCAATATTTCATATGTGTTGTGCTCGGCCGTTTCCAAAGGTCCATTACCATACTCTTCTCTACAGTAGTTAATACAGCTAGAGGAATAGTTATGTTCAGGGCCAATATGTGAATTATACGCAGTATAATATTTCAGCTCGTGTTGGCCCAGTTGATCTCGTATTGGCCCAGATTAGCTCGTATTAGCCCGATTGATCTCGTATTAGCCCATTCAGCCAGTTTTAGCCCAGGTAAGCTCGTATTAGCCCAGTTTTTCTTTCATACCGGATAAGGTTATCTACGTTTTACATAGTTTATGGAAATCATAATCGTACACACGTGGAAAGATACAAGTCACACGCGTTAACAATTACGTCAATAACGTCAACAGTTGCATAAAGTCATTGTGTAAAACAACACGTTCAAAACGTTAGTTATTGGCGACGACAACGAACACAATGTCAGTGATATGAAAGACAAATAATCAATCATGACAAATAATCAATCAATCAGTGAATTTCAATCCTCGGTTGAACTGGTTTAAACCGAACCTCATCAGAGCTTTGGTTCTAATAAAACAATTATACCTCGTGTAGAAGTTCCTGATCTTTTCTAGTTACACATGAAATAGTCTTATAATCTCGTATTGGCCCAGTTAATTTCGTACAGCCCCGATCAGCTCGTATTACAGTTGGTATTTCACGTCACAAATACGGATTTGTTCATATTTGCTATGTTAACAGATAGCGACTCTTAAATAGTTAAGTAATAGTCTATTCTTAAGTGGTGTGATACATGTATTAACAAAACATTAATCCAGAACTATATGACAGACATGGGCCATTGTCATAATTTTTGAAAAGAAAATTCTCGGGACTTTCTTGGTCAATGGGCCGTAGACATGATACCATATCTACGTCTCGCGACGTGAACATAGGACAATTTCCCCGTAGGCACCCCATACCTGCAATACACAAAAACAAAATGGCGACGATAACGTTGCCGATTCGTTTTGGAAACCGCCGATTGTTTCCTTTCTATTGCCTTTCTGCGCTTTCCATTGTGTGTAAAGGTCTGAAATAATCATAAGTATATGTTTTTGCAATTTTACAGATAATAAAACATTATAGTGATAAAATACGTTTATTTTATGAAAAAATCCGCCAAAGATAACGACGTTAAAGCGATGACGTCACGAAAATAAACAACGTACTAGTTAGAGGCACGTTACGGGGAAATTAGCGCAATACAAATGAAAACGTATTTTTGGCTTTTTTTCTTTCTTAAATAAATGGTAACAACTTTGAAGTATGACAAATTCGTTATTAGGATTCTTGACAGGGAACATAACGGCTCGGGTGAATATAATTTCCAGGCAGGGAATGTGAGCCCATGTCCCCTGTCAAAAATCCTAATAACTAATAATATCAAATCGCTTGATTCAAAACCCATAATAATTCCGACATATACGCATTATAGTTAATGTTAAAGAGCGTTGATCAAAATAAACTGATGCAATAGTTATGCTCACTGTGTTTATACTGTATGTATACTGATTCGTAACATTAGCATTATACATTCAATCAATGTCTATCAACTCTAACAACATTTTATAATTAATACCAACCTTTCTATCAGACACAAAATGCTAAATGCTAAATACACGTGATCGGGTAATGAATTATGTAAAGTCGAAGTGTAATTTATATCGTATATATATATTTTTATCTCATGATTAATGCAAGAACTTTAAAGTTAATGACGGTACGATAAATCAATGTGTTCAGGTTACTATTTACATGCATTGGCTTATTGGATGTTACGTTTATCTCTGTGTATAGCATAGTGTATTTAACTACACCAGGAAAGGTCGTACATTTTGTTGTAAGACAAGTGGCCCGATCCAGTTGTATATTTGCCAAACTAATAAGTATGTGTAATCAAGCTTAAAATGGCTATACCATGGCTCGTATATTTAGCCACTGTAAGAATCTTTTAAATATAATATTAACTTCCATTTGTAAGTTTCAATTTGTAAAGGAGAGAGAGAAATGCCATAACTAAAATGTCTCAATATTATGCCTAGTTTAATTATTATTGTGTTAATACATTGCATGCTGATATTTTGTTAAATAATACAAGTTATAGAGCGTCAATACGTTATTTTTCCGAGTTCACATGTGCAGATGAATTTGTCATATTATCGTATACACAATCCTATAAAATCATGCGAGACATGCCTATAGTATATGTAAATGCTTTGTGAGTTTTACACCAAATATGTAACGTTAAAGATACTGTAGCTCCATATAAGGCGAGTGGGCGTGTACCTAATGCAAATGGGAGCGATTTAGCTCATGGTTTACTATCACATTCAAGCTCGTGAACATAGATGGAAACCCGTATATAAGACCAAGTTTTATAGCGAACCTATTACATTTCTTGATCTGAAATCGACAAAATGGCATAAAAAATACACACCCATTCAACGAAATACAGTATAGCATGTGC
>JAWPHD010024032.1:0-20420 GCA_037043455.1 Cyrtodaria siliqua
GTTAGAACTGAATATATATGTGTAAGAACTGAATATATATATGTAAGAACTGAATATATATGTGTAAGAGCTGAATATATATACGTAAGAACTGAATATATGCGTAACAACTGAATATATGCGTAAGAACTGAATATATATGTGTTAGAACGGAATATATTTAAGTAAGAACTGAATATATATGCGTAAGAACTGAATATATATGTGTTAGAACGGAATATATATGTGTAAGAACTGAATATATATTCGTAAGAACGGAATATATATGTGTAAGAACTGAATATATATGTGTAAGAACTGGATATATATGTGTTAGAACTGAATATATATGTGTAAGAACTGAATATATATGTGTAAGAACTGAATATATATGTGTAAGAGCTGAATATAGATGTGTAAGAACTGAATATATATGCGTAAGATCTGAATATATATGCGTAAGATCGGAATATATGTGTAAGAACTGAACATATATGCGTAAGAATTGAATATATATGCGTAAGAACAGAATATATGCGTAAGAACTGAATATATTCGTAAGAACTGAATATATATGTGTAAGACCTGAATATATTTGTGTAAGAACTGCATATATATTGGTAAAAACTGAATATATATGCGTAAGAACGGAATATATATGTGTAAGAACTGAATATATATGTGTAAGAACTGAATATATATGCGTAAGAACTAAATATATATACGTAAGAACTGAATATATATGCGTAAGAACTGAATATATATGTGTAAGAACTGAATATATATGCTTAAGAACGGAATATATATGCATAAGAACGGAATATAAATGTGTAAGAACTGAATATATATGTGTAAGAACTGAATATATATGTGTTAGAACGGAATATATATGTGTAAAAACTGAATATATATGCGTAAGAACGGAATATATATGTGTAAGAACTGAATATATATGTGTAAGAACTGAATATATATGTGTTAGAACTAAATATATATGTGTAAGAACTGAATATATATGTGTAAGAACTGAATATATATTTGTTAGAACGGAATATATATGTGTAAGAACTGAATATATATGTGTTAGAACGGAATATATATGTGTAACAACTGAATATATATGCGTAAGAACGGAATATATATGTGTAAGAACGGAATATATATGTGTAATAACTGAATATATATGTATAAGAACTGAATATATATATGTGTAAGAACTGAATATATATGTGTAAGAACTGCATATATATGTGTAAGAACTGAATATATATACGTAAGAACTGAATATATATATGTGTAAGAACTGAATATATATGTATAAGAACTGAATATATATGTGTAAGAACTGAATATATATGTGTAAGAACTGAATATATATGTATAAGAACTGAATATATATGTGTTAGAACGGAATATATATGCGTAAGAACTGAATATATATGTGTAAGAACTGAATATATATGTGTAGAACTGAATATATATGTGTAAGAAATGAATATATATGTGTAAGAACTGAATATATATGTGTAAGAACTGAATATATATGTGTTAGAACTGAATATATTTGTATAAGAACTGAATATATATGCGTAAGAACTGAATATATATGCGTAAGAACTGAATATATATGCGTAAGAACTGAATTTATATGCTTAAGAACGGAATATATATGTGTAAGAAGGAATATATATGTGTTAGAACGGAATATATATGCGTAAGAACTGAATATATATGTGTAAGAACTGAATATATATGTGTAGAACTGAATATATATGTGTAAGAACTGATTATATATGTGTAAGAAATGAATATATATGTGTAAGAGCTGAATATATATGTGTAAGAACAGAATATTTATGCGTAAGAACTGAATATATATGCGTAAGATCGGAATATATGTGTAAGAACTGAACATATAAGCGTAAGAATTGAATATATACGCGTAAGAACTGAATATATGCGTAAGAACTGAATTTATGCGTAAGAACGGAATATATATGTGTAATAACTGAATATATATGTATAAGAACTGAATATATATATGTGTAAGAACTGAATATATATGTGTAAGAACTGAATATATATGTGTAAGAACGGAATATATATGTGTAAGAAATGAATATATGCATAAGAACGGAATATATGCGTAAGAATTGAATATATATGTGTAAGAACTGAATATATATGTGTAAGAACTAAATATATATGCGTAAGAACTGAATATATATGCGTAAGATCGGAATATGTGTAAGAACTGAACATATATGCGTAAGAATTGAATATATATGCGTAAGAACTGAATATATGCGTAAGAGCTGAATATATGCGTAAGAACTGAATATATATGTGTAAGAACTGAATATATTTGTGTAAGAACTGCATATATAAATGTGTAAGAACTGAATATATATGCGTAATAATGGAATATATATGTGTAAGAACTGAATATATATGTGTAAGAAGTGAATATATATGTGTTAGAACGGAATATATATGTGTAAGAACTGAATATATATGTGTAAGAACTGAATATATATGTGTAAGAGCTAAATATATATGTGTAAGAACTGAATATATATGCGTAAGAACTGAATATATATGCGTAAGAAATGAATATATGTGTAAGAACTGAATATATGCGTAAAAACTGAATATATATGTGTAAGAACTGAATATATTTTTGTAAGAACTGCATATATATGTGTAAGAATTGAATATATATGCGCAAGAACGGAATATATATGTGTAAGAACTGAATATATATGTGTAAGAACTGAATATATATGCGTAAGAACTGAATATATATGAGTAAGAACTGAATTTATATGCTTAAGAACGGAATATATATGTGTAAGAACTGAATATATATGTGTCAGAAATGATTATATATGTGTAAGAACTGAATATATATGTGTAAGAGCTGAATATATATGTGTAAGAACTGAATATATATGCGTAAGAACGGAATATATATGTGTAAGAACGGAATATATATGTGTAAGAACTGAATATATATATGTAAGAACTGAATATATATGTGTTAGAACGGAATATATATGTGTAATAACTGAATATATATGTGTCAGAACTGAATATATGCGTAAGAACTGAATATATGCGTAAGAACTGAATATATATGTGTAAGAACTGAATATATTTGTGTAAGAACTGCATATATATGTGTAAGAACTGAATATATATGCGTAATAACGGAATATAAATGTGTAAGAACTGAATATATATGTGTAAGAAGTGAATATATATCTGTTAGAACGGAATATATATGTGTAAGAACTGAATATATATGTGTAAGAACTGAATATATATGTGTAAGAGCTAAATATATATGTGTAAGAACTGAATATATATGCGTAAGAACTGAATATATATGCGTAAGATCGGAATATATGTGTAAGAAATGGACATATATGCGTAAGAATTGAATATATATGCGTAAGAACTGAATATATGTGTAAGAACTGAATATATGCGTAAAAACTGAATATATATGTGTAAGAACTGAATATATTTTTGTAAGAACTGCATATATATGTGTAAGAATTGAATATATATGCGTAAGAACGGAATATATATGTGTAAGAACTGAATATATATGTGTAAGAACTGAATATATATGCGTAAGAACTGAATATATATGCGTAAGAACTGAATTTATATGCTTAAGAACGGAATATATATGCGTAAGAACTGAATATATATGTGTAAGAACTGAATATATATGTTTAAGAACTGAATATATGCGTAAGACTGAATATATGCGTAAGAACGGAATATATATGCGTAAGAACGGAATATATATGTGTAAGAACTGAATATATATGTGTAAGAACTGAATATATATGCGTAAGAACGGAATATATATGTGTAAGAACTGAATATATATGTATAAGAACTGAATATATATGTGTAAGAACTGAATATATATGTGTAAGAAATGAATATATGCATAAGAACGGAATATATGAGTAAGAATTGAATATATATGTGTAAGAACTGAATATATATGTGTAAGAACTGAATATATATGTGTAAGAACTGAATATATATGTGTTAGAACGGAATATATATGTGTAAGAACTGAATATATATGTGTTAGAACTGAATATATGCGTAAGAACTGAATTAATGCGTAAGAACTGAATATATATGTGTAAGAGCTGAATATATATGTGTAAGAACTGAATATATATGCGTAAGAACTGAATATATATGCATAAGATCGGAATATATGTGTAAGAACTGAACATATATGCGTAAGATTTGAATATATTTGCGTAAGAACTGAATATATGCGTAATAACTGAATATATGCGTAAGAACTGAATATATATGTGTAAGAACTGAATATATTTGTGTAAGAACTGCATATATATCTGAAAGAACTGAATATATATGTGTAAGAACTGAATATATTTGTGTAAGAACTGCATATATATGTGTAAGAATTGAATATATATGCGTAAGAACGGAATATATATGTGTAAGAACTGAATTTATATGCTTAAGAACGGAATATATATGCGTAAGAACTGAATATATATGTGTAAGAACTGAATATATATGTGTAAGAACTGAATATATATGCGTAAGAACGGAATATATATGTGTAAGAACGGAATATATATGTATAAGAACTGAATATATATGTGTAAGAACGGAATATATATGTGTAAGAACTGAATATTTGCGTAAGAACTGAATATATGTGTAAGAACTGAATATATATGTGTAAGAACTGAATATATATGTGTAAGAACTGAATATATATGCGTAAAAACGGAATATATATGTGTAAGAACTGAATATATATGTGTAAGAACTGAATATATATGTGTTAGAACGGAATATATATGTGTAAGAACTGAATATATATGTGTTAGAACGGAATATATATGTGTAAGAACTGAATATATATGTGTAAGAACGGAATATATATGTGTAAGAACTGAATATATATGTGTAAGAACTGAATATATATGTGTTAGAACGGAATATATATGTGTAAGAACTGAATATATATGCGTAAGAACTGAATATATATGTGTAAGAACTGAATATATATTTGTAAGAACTGAATATATATGTGTTAGAACGGAATATGTATGTGTAAAAACTGAATATATATGTCTTAGAACTCAATATATGCGTAAGAACTGAATATATGCGTAAGAACTGAATATATATGTGTATGAACTGAATATATTTGTGTAAGAACTGCATATATATGTGTAAGAACTGAATATATATGCGTAAGAACTAAATATATATGCGTAAGATCGGAATATATGTGTAAGAACTGAACATATATGCGTAAGAATTGAATATATATGCGTAAGAACAGAATATATGCGTAAGAACTGAATATATTCGTAAGAACTGAATATATATGTGTAAGACCTGAATATATTTGTGTAAGAACTGCATATATATGTGTAAAAACTGAATATATACGCGTAAGAACGGAATATATATGTGTAAGAACTGAATATATATGTGAAAGAACTGAATATATATGCGTAAGAACTAAATATATATGCGTAAGAACTGAATATATATGCGTAAGAACTGAATATATATGTGTAAGAACTGAATATATATGCGTAAGAACTGAATATATATGCATAAGAACGGAATATAAATGTGTAAGAACTGAATATATATGTGTAAGAACTGAATATATATGTGTTAGAACGGAATATATATGTGTAAAAACTGAATATATATGCGTAACAACGGAATATATATGTGTAAGAACTGAATATATATGTGTAAGAACTGAATATATATGTGTTAGAACTGAATATATATGTGTAAGAACTGAATATATATGCGTAAGAACTGAATATATATGCATAAGATCGGAATATATGTGTAAGAACTGAACATATATGCGTAAGATTTGAATATATTTGCGTAAGAACTGAATATATGCGTAATAACTGAATATATGCGTAAGAACTGAATATATATGTGTAAGAACTGAATATATTTGTGTAAGAACTGCATATATATCTGTAAGAACTGAATATATATGTGTAAGAACTGAATATATTTGTGTAAGAACTGAATATATATGTGTTAGAACGGAATATATATGTGTAAGAACTGAATATATATGTGTTAGAACGGAATATATATGTGTACGAACTGAATATATATGTGTAAGAACGGAATATATATGTGTAATAACGGAATATATATGTGTAAGAACTGAATATATATGTGTTAAAACGGAATATATATGTGTAAGAACTGAATATATATGCGTAAGAACTGAATATATATGTGTAAGAACTGAATATATATTTGTAAGAACTGAATATATATGTGTTAGAACGGAATATGTATGTGTAAAAACTGAATATATATGTGTTAGAACTGAATATATGCGTAAGAACTGAATATATGCGTAAGAACTGAATATATATGTGTATGAACTGAATATATATTTGTGTAAAAACTGCATATATATGTGTAAGAACTGAATATATATGCGTAAGAACTAAATATATATGCGTAAGATCGGAATATATGTGTAAGAACTGAACATATATGCGTAAGAATTGAATATATATGCGTAAGAACAGAATATATGCGTAAGAACTGAATATATTCGTAAGAACTGAATATATATGTGTAAGACCTGAATATATTTGTGTAAGAACTGCATATATATGTGTAAAAACTGAATATATACGCGTAAGAACGGAATATATATGTGTAAGAACTGAATATATATGTGAAAGAACTGAATATATATGCGTAAGAACTAAATATATATGCGTAAAAACTGAATATATATGCGTAAGAACTGAATATATATGTGTAAGAACTGAATATATATGCGTAAGAACTGAATATATATGCATAAGAACGGAATATATATGTGTAAGAACTGAATATATTTGTGTAAGAACTGAATATATATGTGTTAGAACGGAATATATATGTGTAAAAACTGAATATATATGCGTAACAACGGAATATATATGTGTAAGAACTGAATATATATGTGTAAGAACTGAATATATATGTGTTAGAACTGAATATATATGTGTAAGAACTGAATATATATGAGTAAGAACTGAATATATATGTGTTAGAACGGAATATATATGTGTAAGAACTGAATATATATGTGTTAGAACGGAATATATATGTGTAAGAACTGAATATATATGCGTAAGAACGGAATATATATGTGTAAGAACGGAATATATATGTGTAATAACTGAATATATATGTATAAGAACTGAATATATATATGTGTAAGAACTGAATATATATGTGTAAGAACTGCATATATATGTGTAAGAACTGAATATATATACGTAAGAACTGAATATATATGTGTAAGAACTGAATATATATGTATAAGAACTGAATATATATGTGTAAGAACGGAATATATATGTGTAAGAACTGAATATATATGCGTAAGAACTGAATATATATGTGTTAGAACGGAATATATATGCGTAAGAACTGAATATATATTTGTAAGAACTGAATATATATGTGTAGAACTGAATATATATGTGTAAGAAATGAATATATATGTGTAAGAACTGAATATATATGTGTAAGAGCTGAATATATATGCATAAGAACGGAATATAAAAGTGTAAGAACTGAATATATATGTGTAAGAACTGAATATATATGTGTTAGAACGGAATATATATGTGTAAAAACTGAATATATATGCGTAAGAACGGAATATATATGTGTAAGAATTGAATATATATGTGTAAGAACTGAATATATATGTGTTAGAACTGAATATATATGTGTAAGAACTGAATATATATGTGTAAGAACTGAATATATATGTGTTAGAACGGAATATATATGTGTTAGAACTGAATATATATGTGTTAGAACGGAATATATATGTGTAAGAACTGAATATATATGCGTAAGAACGGAATATATATGTGTAAGAACGGAATATATATGTGTAATAACTGAATATATATGTATAAGAACTGAATATATATATGTGTAAGAACTGAATATATATGTGTAAGAACTGAATATATATGTGTAAGAACTGAATATATATACGTAAGAACTGAATATATATGTGTAAGAACTGAATATATATGTATAAGAACTGAATATATATGTGTAAGAACGGAATATATATGTGTAAGAACTGAATATATATGCGTAAGAACTGAATATATATGTGTTAGAACGGAATATATATGCGTAAGAACTGAATATATATTTGTAAGAACTGAATATATATGTGTAGAACTGAATATATATGTGTAAGAAATGAATATATATGTGTAAGAACTGAATATATATGTGTAAGAGCTGAATATATATGCATAAGAACGGAATATAAAAGTGTAAGAACTGAATATATATGTGTAAGAACTGAATATATATGTGTTAGAACGGAATATATATGTGTAAAAACTGAATATATATGCGTAAGAACGGAATATATATGTGTAAGAATTGAATATATATGTGTAAGAACTGAATATATATGTGTTAGAACTGAATATATATGTGTAAGAACTGAATATATATGTGTAAGAACTGAATATATATGTGTTAGAACGGAATATATATGTGTAAGAACTGAATATATATGTGTTAGAACGGAATATATATGTGTAAGAACTGAATATATATGCGTAAGAACGGAATATATATGTGTAAGAACGGAATATATATGTGTAATAACTGAATATATATGTATAAGAACTGAATATATATATGTGTAAGAACTGAATATATATGTGTAAGAACTGCATATATATGTGTAAGAACTGAATATATATACGTAAGAACTGAATATATATGTGTAAAAACTGAATATATATGTATAAGAACTGAATATATAGGTGTAAGAACGGAATATATATGTGTAAGAACTGAATATATATTCGTAAGAACTGAATATATATGTGTTAGAACGGAATATATATGCGTAAGAACTGAATATATATGTGTAAGAACTGAATATATATGTATAAGAACTGAATATATATGTGTAAGAACGGAATATATATGTGTAAGAACTGAATATA
The DNA here is from genome assembly GCA_037043455.1 of Cyrtodaria siliqua. Classification (NCBI taxonomy): domain Eukaryota; kingdom Metazoa; phylum Mollusca; class Bivalvia; order Adapedonta; family Hiatellidae; genus Cyrtodaria; species Cyrtodaria siliqua. Next base: position 9,051 of record JAWPHD010024032.1, read on the forward strand.
TATGCGTAAGAACTGAATATATATGTGTTAGAACGGAATATATATGCGTAAGAACTGAATATATATGTGTAAGAACTGAATATATATGTGTAGAACTGAATATATATGTGTAAGAAATGAATATATATGTGTAAGAACTGAATATATATGCGTAAGAACTGAATATATATGCGTAAGAACTGAATATATATGCGTAAGGACTGAATTTATATGCTTAAGAACGGAATATATATGTGTAAGAACGGAATATATATGTGTTAGAACGGAATATATATGCGTAAGAACTGAATATAAATGTGTAAGAAATGAATATATATGTGTAGAACTGAATATATATGTGTAAGAACTGATTATATATGTGTAAGAAATGAATATATATGTGTAAGAGCTGAATATATATGTGTAAAAACTGAATATATATGCGTAAGAACTGAATATATATGCGTAAGATCGGAATATATGTGTAAGAACTGAACATATAAGCGTAATAATTGAATATATACGCGTGAGAACTGAATATATGCGTAAGAACTGAATATATGCGTAAGAACGGAATATATATGTGTAGAACTGAATATATATGTGTAAGAAATGAATATATATGTGTAAGAACTGAATATATATGCGTAAGAACTGAATATATATGCGTAAGAACTGAATATATATGCGTAAGGACTGAATTTATATGCTTAAGAACGGAATATATATGTGTAAGAACGGAATATATATGTGTTAGAACGGAATATATATGCGTAAGAACTGAATATAAATGTGTAAGAACTGAATATATATGTGTAGAACTGAATATATATGTGTAAGAACTGATTATATATGTGTAAGAAATGAATATATATGTGTAAGAGCTGAATATATATGTGTAAGAACTGAATATATATGCGTAAGAACTGAATATATATGCGTAAGATCGGAATATATGTGTAAGAACTGAACATATAAGCGTAATAATTGAATATATACGCGTGAGAACTGAATATATGCATAAGAACTGAATATATGCGTAAGAACGGAATATATATGTGTAATAACTGAATATATATGTATAAGAACTGAATATATATATGTGTAAGAACTGAATATATATGTATAAGAACTGAATATATATGTGTAAGAACTGAATATATATGTGTAAGAACTGAATATATGAATAAGAACGGAATATATGTGTAAGAACGGAATATATATGTGTAAGAACTGAATATATATGTGTAAGAACTGAATATATATGTGTTAGAACGGAATATATATGTGTAAGAACTGAATATATATGTGTTAGAACTGAATATATGCGTAAGAACTGAATATATGTGTAAGAACTGAATATATATGTCTAAGAACTGAATATATTTGTGTAAGAACTGCATATATATGTGTAAGAACTGAATATATATGTGTAAGAACTGAATATATATGTGTAAGAACTGAATATATATGTGTAAGAGCTGAATATATATGTGTAAGAACTGAATATATATGCGTAAGAATGAATATATATGCCTAAGATAGGAATATATGTGTAAGAACTGAACATATATGCGTAAGAATTGAATATATATGCGTAAGAACTGAATATATGCGTAAGAACTAAATATGCGCAAGAACTGAATATATATGTGTAAGAACTGAATATATTTGTGTAAGAACTGCATATATATGTGTAAGAACTGAATATATATGCGCAATAACGGAATATATATGTGTAAGAACTGAATATATATGTGTAAGAACTGAATATATATGTGTTAGAACTGAATATATATGTGTAAGACCTGAATATATATGTGTAAGAACTGAATATATATGTGTAAGAACTGAATATATATGCGTAAGAACGGAATATATATGTGTAAGAACTGAATATATATGCGTAAGAACGGAATATATATGTGTAAGAACTGAATATATATGTGTAAGAACTAAATATATATGTGTTAGAACTGAATATATATGTGTAAGAACTGAATATATATGTGTAAGAACTGAATATATATGTGTAAGAGCTGAATATACATGTGTAAGAACTGAAGATATATGCGTAAGAACTAAATATATATGCGTAAGATCGGAATATATGTGTAAGAACTGAACATATATGCGTAAGAATTGAATATATATGCGTAAGAACAGAATATATGCGTAAGAACTGAATATATTCGTAAGAACTGAATATATATGTGTAAGACCTGAATATATTTGTGTAAGAACTGCATATATATGTGTAAAAACTGAATATATACGCGTAAGAACGGAATATATATGTGTAAGAACTGAATATATATGTGAAAGAACTGAATATATATGCGTAAGAACTAAATATATATGCGTAAGAACTGAATATATATGCGTAAGAACTGAATATATATGTGTAAGAACTGAATATATATGCGTAAGAACTGAATATATATGCATAAGAAAGGAATATAAATGTGTAAGAACTGAATATATATGTGTAAGAACTGAATATATATGTGTTAGAACGGAATATATATGTGTAAAAACTGAATATATATGCGAAACAACGGAATATATATGTGTAAGAACTGAATATATATGTGTAAGAACTGAATATATATGTGTTAGAACTGAATATATATGTGTAAGAACTGAATATATATGTGTAAGAACTGAATATATATGTGTTAGAACGGAATATATATGCGTAAGAACTGAATATATATGTGTTAGAACGGAATATATATGTGTAAGAACTGAATATATATGCGTAAGAACGGAATATATATGTGTAAGAACGGAATATATATGTGTAAGAACTGAATATATATGTATAAGAACTGAATATATATATGTGTAAGAACTGAATATATATGTGTAAGAACTGCATATATATGTGTAAGAACTGAATATATATACGTAAGAACTGAATATATATGTGTAAGAACTGAATATATATGTATAAGAACTGAATATATATGTGTAAGAACGGAATATATATGTGTAAGAACTGAATATATATGCGTAAGAACTGAATATATATGTGTTAGAACGGAATATATATGCGTAAGAACTGAATATATATGTGTAAGAACTGAATATATATGTGTAGAACTGAATATATATGTGTAAGAAATGAATATATATGTGTAAGAACTGAATATATATGTGTAAGAGCTGAATATATATGCATAAGAACGGAATATAAATGTGTAAGAACTGAATATATATGTGTAAGAACTGAATATATATGTGTTAGAACGGAATATATATGTGTAAAAACTGAATATATATGTGTAAGAACTGAATATATATGTGTAAGAGCTGAATATATATGCGTAAGAACTGAATATATGCGTAAGAACTGAATATAAGCGTAAGAACGGAATATATGCGTAAGAATTGAATATATATGTGTAAGAACTGAATATATATGTGTTAGAACTGAATATATATGTGTAAGAACTGAATATATATGTGTAAGAACTGAATATATATGTGTAAGAGCTGAATATATATGCGTAAGAACTGAATATATGCGTAAGAACTGAATATATGCGTAAGAACTGAATATATGCGTAAGAACTGAATATATGCGTAAGAACTGAATATATATGTGTAAGAACTGAATATATTTGTGTAGGAACTGCATATATATGTGTAAGAACTGAATATATATGCGTAAGAACTGAATATATATGCGTAAGAACTGAATATATATGCGTAAGAACGGAATATATATGTGTAAGAACTGATCATATATGTGTAAGAACTGAATATATATGTGTTAGAACGGAATATATATTAGTAAGAACTGAATATATATGCGTAAGAACTGAATATATATGTGTTAGAACTGAATATATATGTGTAAGAACTGAATATATATGCGTAAGAACGGAATATATATGTGTAAGAACTGAATATATATGTGTAAGAACTGGATATATATGTGTTAGAACTAAATATATATGTGTAAGAACTGAATATATATGTGTAAGAACTGAATATATGTGTGTAAGAGCTGAATATACATGTGTAAGAACTGAAGATATATGCGTAAGAACTAAATATATATGCGTACGATCGGAATATATGTGTAAGAACTGAACATATATGCGTAAGAATTGAATATATATGCGTAAGAACAGAATATATGCGTAAGAACTGAATATATTCGTCAGAACTGAATATATATGTGTAAGACCTGAATATATTTGTGTAAGAACTGCATATATATGTGTAAAAACTGAATATATACGCGTAAGAACGGAATATATATGTGTAAGAACTGAATATATATGTGAAAGAACTGAATATATATGCGTAAGAACTAAATATATATGCGTAAGAACTGAATATATATGCGTAAGAACTGAATATATATGTGTAAGAACTGAATATATATGCGTAAGAACTGAATATATATGCATAAGAACGGAATATAAATGTGTAAGAACTGAATATATATGTGTAAGAACTGAATATATATGTGTTATAACGGAATATATATGTGTAAAAACTGAATATATATGCGTAACAACGGAATATATTTGTGTAAGAACTGAATATATATGTGTAAGAACTGAATATATATGTGTTAGAACTGAATATATATGTGTAGGAACTGAATATATATGTGTAACAACTGAATATATATGTGTTAGAACGGAATATAAATATGTAAGAACTGAATATATATGTGTTAGAACGGAATATATATGTGTAAGAACTGAATATATATGCCTAAGAACGGAATATATATTTGTAAGAACGGAATATATATGTGTAATAACTGAATATATATGTATAAGAACTGAATATATATATGTGTAAGAACTGAATATATATGTGTAAGAACTGCATATATATGTGTAAGAACTGAATATATATACGTAAGAACTGAATATATATGTGTAAGAACTGAATATATATGTATAAGAACTGAATATATATGTGTAAGAACGGAATATATATGTGTAAGAACTGAATATTTATGCGTAAGAACTGAATATATATGTGTTAGAACGGAATATATATGCGTAAGAACTGAATATATATGTGTAAGAACTGAATATAAATGTGTAGAACTGAATATATATGTTTAAGAAATGAATATATATGTGTAAGAACTGAATATATATGTATAAGAGCTGAATATATATGCATAAGAACGGAATATAAATGTGTAAGAACTGAATATATATGTGTAAGAACTGAAAATATATGTGTTAGAACTGAATATATATGTGTTAGAACTGAATATATATGTGTAAGAACTGAATATATATGTGTAAGAACTGAATATATATGTGTTAGAACGGAATATATATGTGTAAGAACTGAATATATATGTGTTAGAACGGAATATATATGTGTAAGAACTGAATATATATGTGTAAGAACTGAATATATATGCGTAAGAACGGAATATATATGTGTAAGAACGGAATATATATGTGTAATAACTGAATATATATGTATAAGAACTGAATATATATATGTGTAAGAACTGAATATATATGTGTAAGAACTGCATATATATGTGTAAGAACTGAATATATATACGTAAGAACTGAATATATATGTGTAAGAACTGAATATATATGTATAAGAACTGAATATATATGTGTAAGAACGGAATATATATGTGTAAGAACTGAATATATATGCGTAAGAACTGAATATATATGTGTTAGAACGGAATATATATGCGTAAGAACTGAATATATATGTGTAAGAACTGAATATATATGTGTAGAACTGAATATATATGTGTAAGAAATGAATATATATGTGTAAGAACTGAATATATATGCGTAAGAACTGAATATATATGCGTAAGAACTGAATATATATGCGTAAGGACTGAATTTATATGCTTAAGAACGGAATATATATGTGTAAGAACGGAATATATATGTGTTAGAACGGAATATATATGCGTAAGAACTGAATATAAATGTTTAAGAACTAAATATATATGTGTAGAACTGAATATATATGTGTAAGAACTGATTATATATGTGTAAGAAATGAATATATATGTGTAAGAGCTGAATATATATGTGTAAGAACTGAATATATATGTGTAGAACTGAATATATATGTGTAAGAAATGAATATATATGTGTAAGAACTGAATATATATGTGTAAGAGCTGAATATATATGTGTAAGAACTGAATATATATGCGTAAGAACGGAATATATATGTGTAAGAACGGAATATATATGTGTAAGAACTGAATATATATGTGTAAGAACTGAATATATATGTGTTAGAACTGCATATATATGTATAAGAACTGAATATATATGCGTAAGAACTGAATATATATGCGTAAGAACTGAATATATATGCGTAAGGACTGAATTTATATGCTTAAGAACGGAATATATATGTGTAAGAACGGAATATATATGTGTTAGAACGGAATATATATGCGTAAGAACTGAATATAAATGTGTAAGAACTGAATATATATGTGTAGAACTGAATATATATGTGTAAGAACTGATTATATATGTGTAAGAAATGAATATATATGTGTAAGAGCTGAATATATATGTGTAAGAACTGAATATATATGCGTAAGAACTGAATATATATGCGTAAGATCGGAATATATGTGTAAGAACTGAACATATAAGCGTAAGAATTGAATATATACGCGTGAGAACTGAATATATGCGTAAGAACTGAATATTTGCGTAAGAACAGAATATATATGTGTAATAACTGAATATATATGTATAAGAACTGAATATATATATGAGTAAGAACTGAATATATATGTATAAGAACTGAATATATATGTGTAAGAACTGAATATATATGTGTAAGAACTGAATATATGAATAAGAACGGAATATATGCGTAAGAATTGAATATATATGTGTAAGAACGGAATATATATGTGTAAGAACTGAATATATATGCGTAAGAACTGAATATATATGCGTAAGATCGGAATATATGTGTAAGAACTGAACATATATGCGTAAGAATTGAATATATATGCGTAAGAACTGAATATATGCGTAAGAACTAAATATGCGCAAGAACTGAATATATATGTGTAAGAACTGAATATATTTGTGTAAGAACTGCATATATATGTGTAAGAACTGAATATATATGCGCAATAACGGAATATATATGTGTAAGAACTGAATATATATGTGTAAGAACTGAATATATATGTGTTAGAACTGAATATATATGTGTAAGACCTGAATATATATGTGTAAGAACTGAATATATATGTGTAAGAGCTAAATATATATGTGTAAGAACTGAATATATATGCGTAAGAACTGAATATATATGCGTAAGAACTGAATATATGTGTAAGAACTGAATATATGCGTAAAAACTGAATATATATGTGTAAGAACTGAATATATTTTTGTAAGAACTGCATATATATGTGTAAGAATTGAATATATATGCGTAAGAACGGAATATATATGTGTAAGAACTGAATATATATGTGTAAGAACTAAATATTTTTTCAGTAAGAACTGAATATATATGCGTAAGAACTGAATTTATATGCTTAAGAACTGAATATATATGTGTAAGAACTGAATATGTATGTGTAGAACTGAATATATATGTGTAAGAAATGAATATATATGTGTAAGAAATGAATATATATGTGTAAGAGCTGAATATATATGTGTAAGAACTGAATATAAATGCGTAAGAACGGAATATATATGTGTAAGAACGGAATATATATGTGTAAGAACTGAATATATATGTGTAAGAACTGAATATATATGTGTTAGAACTGAATATATATGTGTAAGAACTGAATATATATGTGTAAGAACTGAATATATATGCGTAAGAACTGATATATATGCGTAAGAACTGAATATATATGCGTAAGAACTGAATATATATGCGTAAGAACTGAATTTATATGCTTAAGAACGGAATATATATGTGTAAGAACGGAATATATATGTGTTAGAACGGAATATATATGCGTAAGAACTGAATATATATGTGTAAGAACTGAATATATATGTGTAAGAACTGAATATATATGTGTAAGAACTGAATATATATGTGTAAGACCTGAATATATATGTGTAAGAGCTGAATATATATGTGAAAGAACTGAATATATATGCGTAAGAACTGAATATATATGCATATGATCGGAATATATGTGTAAGAACTGAACATATATGCGTAGATTTGAATATATAAGCGTAAGAACTGAATATATGCGTAAGAACTGAATATATGCGTAAGAACTGAATATATATGTGTAAGAACTGAATATATTTGTGTAAGAACTCATATATATGTGTAAGAACTGAATATATATGTGTAAGAACTGAATATATATGTGTAAGAACTGAATAAATATGTGTTAGAACGGAATATATATGTGTAAGAACTAAATATATATGTGTTAGAACGGAATATATATGTGTAAGAACTGAATATATATGCGTAAGAACGGAATATATATGTGTAAGAACGGAATATATATGTGTAAGAACTGAATATATATGTGTAAGAACTGAATATATATGTGTTAGAACGGAATATATATGTGTAAGAACTGAATATATATGCGTAAGAACTGAATATATATGTGTAAGAACTGAATATATATGTGTAAGAACTGAATATATATGTGTTAGAACGGAATATATATGTGTAAGAACTGAATATATATGTGTTAGAACTGAATATATGCGTAAGAACTGAATATATGCGTAAGAACTGAATATATATGTGTAAGAACTGAATATTTTTGTGTAAGAACTGCATATATATGTGTAAGAACTGAATATATATGCGTAATAACGGAATATATATGTGTAAGAACTGAATATATATGTGTAAGAAGTGAATATATATGTGTTAGAACGGAATATATATGTTTAAGAACTGAATATATATGTGTAAGAACTGAATATATATGTGTAAGAGCTAAATATATATGTGTAAGAACTCAATATATATGCGTAAGAACTGAATATATATGCGTAAGATCGGAATATATGTGTAAGACCTGGACATATATGCGTAAGAATTGAATATATATGCGTAAGAACTGAATATATGTGTAAGAACTAAATATATGCGTAAAAACTGAATATATATGTGTAAGAACTGAATATATTTTTGTAAGAACTGCATATATATGTGTAAGAATTGAATATATATGCGTAAGAACGGAATATATGTGTGTAAGAACTGAATATATATGTGTAAAAACTGAATATATATGCGTAAGAACTGAATATATATGCGTAAGAACTGAATTTATATGCTAAAGAACGGAATATATATGCGTAAGAACTGAATATATATGTGTAAGAACTGAATATATATGTGTAAGAACTGAATATATGCGTAAGAACTGAATATATGCGTAAGAACGGAATATATATGCGTAAGAACTGAATATATATGTGTAAGAACTGAATATATATGTGTAAGAACTGAATATATATGCGTAAGAACGGAATATATATGTGTAAGAACTGAATATATATGTATAAGAACTGAATATATATGTGTAAGAACTGAATATATATGTGTAAGAACTGAATATATGCATAAGAACGGAATATATGCGTAAGAATTGAATATATATCTGTAAGAACTGAATATATATGTTTTAGAACTGAATATATATGTGTAAGAACTGAATATATATGTGAAAGAACTGAATATATATGTGTAAGAGCTGAATATATATGTGTTAGAACTGAATATATATGTGTAAGAACTTAATATATATGTGTAAGAACTGAATATATATGTGTAAGAACTGAATATATATGTGTAAGAACTGAATATATGAATAAGAACGGAATATATGCGTAAGAATTGAATATATATGTGTAAGAACGGAATATATATGTGTAAGAACTGAATATATATGCGTAAGAACTGAATATATATGCGTAAGATCGGAATATATGTGTAAGAACTGAACATATATGCGTAAGAATTGAATATATATGCGTAAGAACTGAATATATGCGTAAGAACTAAATATGCGCAAGAACTAAATATATATGTGTAAGAACTGAATATATTTGTGTAAGAACTGCATATATATGTGTAAGAACTGAATATATATGCGCAATAACGGAATATATATGTGTAAGAATTGAATATATATGTGTAAGAACTGAATATATATGTGTTAGAACTGAATATATATGTGTAAGACCTGAATATATATGTGTAAGAACTGAATATATATGTGTAAGAACTGAATATATATGCGTAAGAACGGAATATATATGTGTAAGAACTGAATATATATGCGTAAGAACGGAATATATATGTGTAAGAACTGAATATATATGTGTAAGAACTGGATATATATGTGTTAGAACTGAATATATATGTGTAAGAACTGAATATATATGTGTAAGAACTGAATATATATGTGTAAGAGCTGAATATACATGTGTAAGAACTGAAGATATATGCGTAAGAACTAAATATATATGCGTAAGATCGGAATATATGTGTAAGAACTGAACATATATGCGTAAGAATTGAATATATATGCGTAAGAACAGAATATATGCGTAAGAACTGAATATATTCGTAAGAACTGAATATATATGTGTAAGACCTGAATATATTTGTGTAAGAACTGCATATATATGTGTAAAAACTGAATATATACGCGTAAGAACGGAATATATATGTGTAAGAACTGAATATATATGTGAAAGAATTGAATATATATGCGTAAGAACTAAATATATATGCGTAAGAACTGAATATATATGCGTAAGAACTGAATATATATGTGTAAGAACTGAATATATATGCGTAAGAACTGAATATATATGCATAAGAACGGAATATAAATGTGTAAGAACTGAATATATATGTGTAAGAACTGAATATATATGTGTTAGAATGGAATATATATGTGTAAAAACTGAATATATATGCGTAACAACGGAATATATATGTGTAAGAACTGAATATATATGTGTAAGAACTGAATATATATGTGTTAGAACTGAATATATATGTGTAAGAACTGAATATATATGTGTAAGAACTGAATATATATGTGTTAGAACGGAATATATATGTGTAAGAACTGAATATATATGTGTTAGAACGGAATATATATGTGTAAAAACTGAATATATATGTGTATGAACTGAATATATATGTGTAAGAGATAAATATATATGTGTAAGAACTGAATATATATGCGTAAGAACTGAATATTTATGCGTAAGATCGGAACATATGTGTAAGAACTGGAGATATATGCGTAAGAATTGAATATATATGCGTAAGAACTGAATATATGTGTAAGACCTGAATATATGCGTAAAAACTAAATATATATGTGTAAGAACTGAATATATATGCGTAAGA
>JAWPHD010024033.1:0-20416 GCA_037043455.1 Cyrtodaria siliqua
TAATTGTTTTTGCATATTATTAACTGTTGATTATAATACACCAATGATATATTTAAAGCTGTGATAGCATAAGATGAAAACAAGGAAACTCAAAATTGTATTCCCCGGTTGCCGGGGTAGAATACAACCAATGCAAATTCTGCTAGAGGCAGATGGATAGGACTCCACCTTCATGTTCATTTTGTAATTTTTTAGCTCTACTGGCCGCGTTGTCCGTCATCCTTCCATCGTCCGGCGTAAACTTTTGTCTCGTTAAGACGATAGAGCCTTCATTTTTCATCTAATCTTTACCAAACTTTACCAGATTGTTAATGTCAATGATAGCTCGGACAAGCCAAATCGGACCAGTAACAGCGGAGTGGTCCTTGATTTAGTTAAAAATGCTATATTTTGCCTCAAGACGATAGGGCATTCATTTTTTAACCGAACTTTACTAAACTTTACCAGATTATTAATGTCAACGATAGCTCGGAAAATTTCGAAAACCAGCCAGATCTGACCAGTAACAGCGGAGTACTGGCCCTTGATTTAGTTAAAAATGCTATATTTTGCCTCGTTAAGATGATAGGGCCTTCATTTTTCATCTAAACTTTACCAGATTGTTAATGTCTATAAAAGCTAGGACAAGTAGAAAACCAACCAGATTGGACTTGTAACAAGGAAGTTATGGCCCTTGATTCAGTTAAAAATGCTATATTTTGCCGCGTTAAGACGATAGGGCCTTCATTTTTCATCCAATCTTTACCAAACTTTACCAGGTTGTTAATGTCAATGAAAGCTCGGACAAGTTCGAAAACCAGCCAGATCGGAGAAGTAACAACTGAGTTATGGCCTTTGATTTTATTAAAAATGCTATATTTTGCCTTGTTAAGGTGATAGGGCCTTCGTTTTTCATCTGATCTTTTAATACCAAACTTTACCAGATTTTTCTTTTTTCCTTTTATTATTTTTTGATTTTTTATTATTTTTTTTGTCGATTTTTATTATCTCTACTGGCCAAGTTCGAAAACCATTCAGATCGGACCAGTAACGGCGGAGTTACGGCTCTTGATTTAGTTAAAAATGCTATATTTTGCCTCTTTAAGATAATAGTCACTCTCTTCATTGATGTTATAAGAACCATATTAGCCAGTAGAGCGTCCACAGGCCCTCTTGGGCCCCTTGTTTTTATTATTCAACCCATGGAAATAACTATTATCAAAGGTACGTTTTACTGGAACAACCCTAAGTGAATTGTAGTGCTAATAATCTATGAAATATATATTTTTATATAATTATAAATGTTCAATAAAATGTGAACTGTATTGATTTTGTTCATTTGACAATATTCTATGTCACTTTAATGTAGAATTAAAAATGAAAAAGAAAATGTATTTAAAGCATTTAAGTTATGGCCCTTGATTTAGTTAAAAATGCTATATTTTGCCTTGTTAGGCTTCATTTTTCATCTGATCTTTACCAAACTTTACCAGACTTTTTTTTACCTTTTTTTCCCAGTTTGGGTGGGGGTGTGGGGCGGGGGTTGGGATGGGAGGGGAATAAACTTTTTGTTATATTCAGCATTACCATGTCCGGTCTTCATCAAACTTTAACAGCACCTTCCTCCCATCAAGCACTGACCTTACCCTGAAAACTAGGTCACTGGTGACCTACTTTCTCCAAAATATATGTTACGTTAACCTTTCGGCGTAAATGTGGGCGAGATGACACCTGAAATAATGCAGGGATCATTGTAACAAAATGAGTGCATATTTACTTAGAGTTTTTAATTGAGTTTGTCGGTGCCTCATTTTCCCTGATTTTGAATAGGAATTTTGATAGATTTTTGCCAAGCGCATCACTTTTAATCGATGCCTATATCTATTAAATGATATGTTACTAAATTCATTCTATGGACAAAGAATAAGTTGTTTTGGCGTTTATTTCATCAAAATCCATCAACTATTAAGAAAGTTATGATTTTACAAGCTGTGTATTATGAGTAAATTTACCAGTATTTACCAGTACGGGCCAAATAAATGTATAGAATTCTTATTACGACACTACGTGCAGTCCGAGCAGTCCCATGAGTCCGAGTAACATGACATTTGCATGGATGGCGTGTTTCACCAGGTATCCGTGTAGAGACTGTATATAGGGGTGTCGAAATCGTAAGAACTTGTCACAGGATCGCAAGCCATTATCCAGAGTAGTCAGTGGCCAATATTATTACGGCAAAGGGTAAGTCAAATCTATTTTATTTGTTGTAAATTATTGTCATAATTAAATTGTTGTTCTGAAGTAAATATTTGCCGGTAAAAGCTATAGATAGTTAGCCGGATATTGTCTTTAATTCTTGTACGTTTTCAAACGTCAGAATATTTAGCAAAGTATTGTCTGATAAGATTATTGGGGCATATATTTACATTATTGAAAATGCCACTGGTTCTGTAGATAGTAAATGGTATACGCGATTCTGATTGTATGTACTTTTCTACGGGGATTTCTAACTGTCATTACATTATTGCCTAAAAAGTTATTGTTTATTGTGCAGTATAAATCTCTCTGAGGTTGGTTTCCATATTGTCATTGTTATTCAATCACTCTGAGGTCGCTGTACCATTATAGCCTACAATGTGTTAACGGGGTGTAAAACCAATTATTCATTCAGTCTATGGTTGAATTATTATGTTGTAAGTTTTGCGTTACATTTAGGAATGTGAGATTTCATTGTCGATAAATTACATCTGTAATTGTTTCACACGTTTTGTTAAAGTTTAGCATAATGTATATTCGAAGAAGGTTTATAATTTGGGTTTATTCATTCTGAATAAAGATTGCTTTGCAATCAGTATTAGGGTATGGTGATACCATAGCGCTATTACAAAATACATGTTGTGATAACATTGTAAGACTGGGTATATATTTTGTAGCCGTATACGCTAGGAGCGTAGAGCATGTAGAGCGTATCGTCGGAAGCGTGGTCTACGGGGTCGTCGGTTGGGAACGCAGTCAGGGGAACGACATCATTCGCCATTTGGGCGACAGACCAGACGGTAGCCACGGAGACGATAGGCAAGAGGGCCTGCTTAAGCAGATAACGTCACCGGATGTGTAATACGGGGACTTGGGCCATCGCCGGAGAGGATCGTGCGAGTGGGGCGTCGCGTGTGGATTACGTCACCGGAAGTCTACCGGGACGAATAGCAACCGCTAAGGACGGGATGCAATATAACACGGGAGTGAAGTGTTAGTGCCGGGAACTGTACCGGAAGGACTCTGCTAGATATAGCTTTAAGAGATAAGATAGCGTGTGATATAGTCTAGATATATCATAAATACAGATATCAGATATTCAGTCCGATTAAAACCGAACAGTTTAATCTAATGCAGTGAACATCCTTTAAAACATGATTTAAAACTTTGATATTTCTACTTTGTCATTTGTATTCATTTGTATATATATTCATTTTGTTGTAAATAAATGTGTAAATTTATTTAGTCTTGATTCTCCCTTGGTGAGTTGTCTCCACTTGGTCGATCTTGTTACAATCATGATGAAGACCGTTAATGAACATGAACAAAAAATGATAAAATGAACGAATTTGGGGGGGATTCTACCCCTCAGCCTACCCATCCAAAGGGATCTGCAGTGGCCCTATTCTTTGCCCCGTGACCAAATGGGGCCCCCCGGGAACCACACGGGGCAGGAAACACTCACATAAATTATGTGAGCTGACCACCATTAGACTCTCTCACAATGCAGAGATAGGGAATTAAACTCTGATTGCATTATTGTTTGGGGCGCTTGTTTCAGCCAAAGGTTTTTTGGACTTTTCAGGCAAAATACATCTCGTACTTTACTTTTCAAAGCGTCCGTGGCCGAGTGGTTAACGTCCCCGACTTGAAATCACTTGCCCCTCACCACTGTAGGTTCGATCCCTCAGGGGCCTAGGAATCTTTATGTGAGGAAGCTATCCAGCTGGCTTGCGGAACGTCGGTGGTTCTACCCAGGTGCCCGCCCGTGCACGAAAATTGCCCGGAGGGGCACCTGGGGTCTTCCTCCACCAATGGAAGCTGGAAAGTCACCATATGACCTTAGCTGTTGGTGCGACTATAAAATCCAATTCAATCAATACTTTTCAAAATCGGATGAGAAATAAAAAATGCATGTGCGAAAGCTGTTGTAGATGGGTCATTTACAATGTAAAAATATGCTGCATGAAAAATTTGAAAAAAGTTTTTGTTTTTTTAGAATTTTTATCCAAAAATGGTTTTAAATTGTTGGATATTATACAATTATGGACTTTTCAGCTGTTATACATGATGTGATATGCACCAAAAAAATCATTATTGACCGAGGCGATAGCCGAGGTCAATAATGATTTTTTGGTACATATCAACATCATGTATAACAGCTGAAAAGTCCATAACTGTTTTATTATATAACCCTCAATTTCCGTAAAATTCCGTAGCGTACGGATAAAGGCGAATGATATTAATAGGCGGCTCGTGGGATTCCCCGGTCTTCCCCTGTTACTATTTATAAAACTGGTCAATATCAGAAAAAAACAGGTCAATATCGCTAGATATTTTTTCTAAAAAATTACTTTTTAGCCAATGAAAACGCGTCTATTTATAGGTTATATAATAATATTAAATTAAGACACCCTGTAAGTTTTATAGCAAAATATGAAGAATTACTGAAGTTATTTGAAATTTCCTAATTTTCTGCTGTCTCACCAGCAAGGAATTTACATAGGAAAGGCCCCATCAAAAAATCATTTTGGCTGTAAAATATCTATTTCTCAACCGATTTTCAAAAGTAAAGTAGTTCTATTTACCACTAAAAATGCCAGTTCTAATGATATGTAACTGATGTACGTATTATTTATATTGCTCGAGTTACTGCAGAAAAACTTTTGGCTGAAACAAGCGCCCCAAACAATAGTGAGAAGTGGGTGCTTGGCACCCTTGTTGATAGTTGAATAGTTTGAAGAGTTATCAAACATTGAAATTAATGTCTCTATTTATTTATTGATCCATTATCATTTTAACTTTAAACCTGCTTGCATATAATTGAATACAATTTTGAATTGGGGTTTTATGGCGCACCAACACAGGAAAGGTTATATGGCGCCAAACAGGGATGAACATGCCAGGCTCATCCTCCATTTACATCTAGTTAAAAATATGGAGAATGGGCCTAGAACCTTCTAACCTGATGAACTGGAGAGTTGCTGCAAATTCTATTAGAGACACTCCATTTACGATGGAGCTACGTTTCCACATTTGCATATGCGGCATCATGAAGAAGACCTTGACTGAGCATGATCAACAAGAGCCCCAAGAGGGCCTATGTATGCTCTACTGGCTAATATGGCTCTTATAACATCAATGAAGCGAGTGACTATTGTCTTAGAGGCAAAATATAGCATTTTTAACTAAATCAAGAGCCATAACTCTGCCGTTACTGGTCCGATCTGGCTGGTTTTTCAAACTTGGCCAGTAGAGATAAAAAAAAATCTGTTTTTACCCATGGCGGCCATCTTGAATTTCCGTCCGACCTAAAATTTTGCTAGAATCACCTAGACATGGACCAAGATTTCTGTTAAGTTTCATGAAAATCCTTAAAGTAGTCTCGGAGGAGTAGTCACCACAAGTTTTTCGAAATGAATCTTGGTTAGGACCAAGTACATTTCGCACCAGTCATTTTGGTAAAGGTCCCAATTCAATACCACTTAAGTCGCATTTTTAAAATCTATTTAAAGCAGTGGTGGCCATCTTGAATTTCCTACCGAACTGAAATTTGCTAGGATCAACCAGATATCAAGAGCAACATTCCTGTTAAGTTCCATGAAATTTCATCAAGTAGTTTCAGGAGTAGTCGCCACAATTTTTTCCTGTATAACTATGTACCCAAAGATGGCCGCTGGCAGACATGTTTGACATCCAATCAAAATGAACTTTTGTTAGGATCAACTACATGTACTGCCAGTCGTTTTGGTAAAGGTTCCAATTAAATATAACTTAAGGTTTTTGAGAAGTAGTCGCCACAAAATCACATTTTTAAAATCTATTTTTAACTGTAGCGGGCATCATAAATTTCCGGCTGCTAGGATCAACTAGACATCCTGTGAAGTTCCATGAAAATCCGTCTAGTAGTTTCCGATGAGTAGTCGCCACAAATGGACAGACGGACGATGCACCACGGCATAAGATCAGTCGAGCTAAAAATGAGTATTTAACTCATATAATATTTAACTCATATAATGACCTTCAGTGTGACCTTGACCTTTATATTTTCGTATGGTCATGTCGATGTTGTCATGATGAGTATTCAAGTTTTCGTGACGGACAAACTGACGACAAAGTGATCCCTATGTATTGCATTTTTCTTCGAAATGGCGACACAATAAACTTTCATAGTTAATTGTTTCATAATTGATGGTAAATAAAATGTATAACTTTAATGTCTACACTGTAAAATCTATTTTAGCGGCCACTAAACTTGTGGTTTGAAACAAATGAAATGCCCACTGTCCCTCCAATGACGATTCTACAACATTAAGGACTGGGTTTTACAGGGAGAAATGGCAATCTGGAATTATTTATCAAGTGGTAAAATGGGATCCTTTATCCGTCGTTTAACTTGAAGCTGTCTGTAATTATTTCAATATTAAGAAGTAGAAATTGGAACTTTTATAACAAGTTTTGCTAAATTGTATTTCAGCGATGCATTGTTCTTGACAATAAGAATTGTAAAGAAACTAACGTGAAAAATGCCGTTGCAAGACCTTAAATAACCCAAGAGGCAAATCCCGACCACACACAACAGCAACTTATCATTAATGTTATACAATTTATTTAACCTAGATAATCGGCCAAAAATCACAGACGCAAGTGCCTAGGTGCGCCTCCGCTTGGCTAAGGAGCTATTTAGATTTGCCGGGTTTCCCTTTAATTAAAAGATAAAGCCATAATAAGATTCCTCATCTTGCCAAATTTGAAATAAACAGAAAACTATAGTCTAAATACACATATTGGTGTTTATTTTATTCTCATATGATAAATATGTTCTCTGACAGTTAGTTTTTCAGGAAGGTCAGCAATAAATAGCATGAACTAGTAGTATTAAATGCGAATGTCCAGAAGATGAAATCGACATGTAAAGCTATGTACAAAATTCTGAAGGTCTGAGAATAGCCGAAAGGAATTGAAACACAATTTACTGCAATCTCAGATCAAATGCTCGCTACCTTGCTGAGATTGTGTTGTACATAAAGAATCTCTAGCATATGAAATAAAACCCGTAAAACTACATACAAAACTTGAGAGTAATAGAGAGGCACTGTAAATCGGCCACTTTTTCTATTAACTTCATCAATCCTCGCCTTAGGGCTATTCCATTAAAACATAGCCGGGGCAACAGTAAGGCAATTTAATAAACATCTATGGGTGAACCCCATTTTCGCATCTAAGGGTGGGTGTTCAATTTCAAAAGTGCCTTTCTGGAGTCCGATGTATGTTTTAATGGAACAGCCCTTACTTAGAGGCAAGTGAACACAACTTATGGGTTTAGTATTAACTAGAGCTGTCGCATTTTAAGGGCAACAAATATACCCCCGCTACCAGTCCCCCACATTCCGCACCCTAACGTTGACCTTGGTGACCTTGACCTTTGACCTCCTGACCTTAAAATCAATAGGCAGTCTACCCATGACGTTTCATGAGATTTGCTTTAGGAGGGGCACAAGGATTTTCATGGTCGGGTCCCAGTGACCTTTGACCTACTGACCTCAAAATCGCTAGGGATCATCCTCTCACCATAGGCAGTTCACCTAAAGATTTGCATTAGGTGGAGACGAGTTATGGTGCGGACAAAGTTTTTTTCATTATCAGACAAGGTTTTTCATTATCAGGTCCCGGTGACCTTGATCTTGATCCACTATCCTCAAATCAATAGGGGTCATCATCTTACCACTGGAGTTAACCCATGATATTTCATGAGATTTGCTTCTGGTAGAGAGGAGTTGTGGTGCAAACAAGGTTTTTTATCTATGAAGTTCCATGACATTTGCTTTTGGGGAAAAGACATTATGGTGCAGACAAGGTTTTCATTATAGGACAAGGTTTATCATTATCGGGTCCCCTGACCTTGACCTTTGACATACTGACCTCAAAATGATCAGGGGTCATCCTCTCGACAGGCAATTCACCTATGAAGTTTCATGAGATTTGCTTCAGGGGTAGAGGAGCTATGGAGCGGACAAGGTTTTTCATTATTGGTTACCTGGACCTTTGACCTCAAAATCAATAGGGGGCATCCTCTTACCACAGGCAGTTCACCTATGAAGTTTCATGAGATTTGCTTCAAGGGGAGAGGAGCTATTGAGGGGACAAGGTTTTTCATTATTGGGTCCCGGTGACCTTGACCTTTGACCTACTGACCTCAAAATCAATGGGTCATCGTCTCACCACAGGCAGTTCACCTATGAAGTTTGATGAGATATACTTCAAGGGGGAGAGGATTTATGGAGCGTCAAGGTTGCGTCAACAGACAGGGACAAGGTGAAACCAGTATACCCACCAAAACTTCGTTTAGTGGGGGTAAACTAAAAAGCTTGGCCTCTAAACATGTGATAGAATTATAATAAGCTTGTGTTTGTCTTATGAACCTGTGAACTGAATTGTGTTTTATGGCGCACCAACGCAGGAAACGGTTATATGACAGGTCTGAACTTGCCAGGCTCATCCTCTATTTACATCAAGTTAAAATACGGAGAATGGGCCAAGAACCTTCTAACCTGCAGCAACTTCTACAGTAATGAATCGATGAAAGTACCTTAGATAAACATTGGCATGTATTCTCATATGATTCTTAATATATAAAGGAGCCACATATAATTTCGTACAAAACATTTAATATGATATCTACACAGACCAAGTTTCATGTAATTTTCACATGAGAATAAATTCATAAATGTTCAAGTTTTTAAAACACATCTTCACATAATTTCAACGAAAAAATATCTGACAACTTTTATATACTCTGTAAAAGAAGTTTTGGACTATGGCAGTGTTCGAACCCGTACAATGATCTCTGAAACATGACATTCGACCATAACCTTAATTCTTGTTTGCAATGAAAGTTTGTGAAAACATAATAATCTTTTTATTGGTTACTCGAATGTGTCCGTAACTGTTACTTTTTATGGACTTTGCAACATTTTTTACAGACCCTTTGTGTGTTCGCAATATTTTTTTTAAATCAAATCTTGTTTGGAATTTAATGTTTCTGGTACCAAATTAACCGGGTAGGGTAGTCCTTGGTTACTAAAAAAAGATAAATAAATTGTGTCCACTAGATTTATTTTTACATGACTTTAAATACCCTGGTCCAAAACTTTTTTTACCGAGTATATAATTCTCACATGATACTTTAATATATGCTACGTATATAAATGTTTTGAATCACTTAATGCCCCTTTTATACAAGTAACATATAGAAGGTATCTTACGAGAACCATTTGAGAAAATACACCATTGGTAGTTTCCGATATGGGCATCTCCAATGTCAGTTAAAAGATGCATGGAAATAGGGCAGTTAATCAGCAATGCCCTTGGTTCCATTAAAACATCCCATGGACCCCAGGAAGGCAATTTAATAAACTTCTATGGGTGAACCTTATTTTCCATAATTTGGTTCCTTAAACTCAATTTTGCAACTACGTGTGGGTGTTCAGTTTCGAAGTGCCTTCCTGGGATGCCATGTATGTTTTAATGGAATAGCAATTATGTGAATAGTGAAAAAAATATCTTCAAAATGACCTACTATAGTTTTTACATTTACACTGTGACAATAAATAAATAAATGAACTAGAACAGGTGTCCCCAGGACACAGATGCTCTGCTCTGCAATTTGGTTCAGGATACCAAAAGTTCAGAAGATATATATGGAGAAGTGCTATGAACCAATTCAAATAAATCTAGTGGGAGTGGGATAAAACATATCCCCAACCTGTGTTTTTATGACATACTCAACTTACTGGGTCTAAACAACCCAGTTCTTTAAAGTTCTTTAAATGTTTAATTAAAAGGACGTATGGCAATCTTGATTGGTGGTGCTCAGTTAGTTTTTCTAAATAACTTGTATATTTCAATCATTAATACCAATTATTTGAATTGAATTGGCCCCGTGTGGTTTCCGGGTGCCCCGTTTGGTCACGGGGCAAAGAATAGGGCCACTGCAGATCCCTTTGGAGGGGTAGGCAGAGGGGTAGAATCCGTCCAAATTCCTGTTCATTTTATCATTTTTTGTTCATGTTCATTAAAGGTCTTCATCATGATCCCTGCATTGTTTCAGGTGCCATCTCGCTCATCAAAAGAGCAGTGGCAGAAAAACAATAAACGTGGCTCCAGCGTAAATGGAGTTTTTACGATAGAATTTGCAGTTCAGGTTGAGAAGGTTCTAGGCCCATTTTCCATATTTTATCTCGATGTACATGGAGGATGAGCCTGGCATATTCATGCCCGTTAGGCGCCATATAACCTGTAATGTGTTGGTGCGCCTTAAAACTTCAATTCAATTCAATTGGGGTTTTAAGGTGCACCAACACATGAAAGGTTATATGGCGCCTAACAGGAATGAACATGTCAGGCTCATCCTCCATGTACATCGAGATAAAATATGGAGAATGGGCCTAGAACTTTCTCACCTGCAGAACTGCAGAGCTGCTGGAAATTTTATTTACGTTTGTTTTTCTGCCACTGCTCTAGTGATCTGAGCGAGATGGCACCTGAAACAATGCAGGGGTCATGATAAAGACCTTTAATGAGCATGAACAAAAAATTATAAAATGAACATGAATTTGGGGAGGGGAAAGGGGTTTCTGCCTACCGCAAACCACAAGGGGCTTGAATAGTTCAAAGCAAATTTTTACATATTACTATTGATTACAGTAATATATTTAAATATTTTGTATACAGAAGAAAACAGAAATCTCAAAATTTAATTTAATTAATGCAGGCAGTTTTTAAGTCAAAATGATACAGAATTAATAAATTGAGGTGCGAATTGTAATGATTGATACAAAACTGAAGATTGCCAGGTGTCCCTTTAAGCTGTCTTTGTTCCTCAACCCTTAACCAGCTACAAATATATAATGGACTGTTCTTTCTTTGAATTAACATGTCGACAGTTTTCAATCATTTATCCATTTTAACCAATCAAACCAATGCTATACCTCCAACAAACAATAGCACGTGCAACAGTATAATAAAGCACGTGCAGCTGTATTATAATATAACCTATTGTCAATATACTCCGACATCAACAATAGGGCGCAGATATCTAAGTACTGGCGACATGTTGAGACCATTCCATTTATGTGACAAAGGGGTGTTTTGGGAACCCTGATCAGCCTGCGAGTTACTCGCATGCTGATCTGGGTTTACAATGGACGCAAAGGCTTTTATAGTCGTGTTTAGCGGGTTAAGGGTTAAGCTTTTATAGTGGCAAAGAAAACATGCATTAATATCATTATCTGGACATCATAACAATATTATTGATATCTGATCAGTGTTAAGACGATTACATTTGAAATAAAAACATAAAATCATGAACAGACATGGCAGAGAAAGAGCATCGCCATACAACATTAACACTTCAGCTATTTATGGTGAAAGATCGAAAAGAAAATCAGAAATTATAAGTTAACATCAAAAAACTTGGTGTGATGAATTTTTACAAGAAATTTATGATTTTTTGTTCTATAAAAGGTGATCCCGAAATAATAGATCCAATTAGTTCTGTTCTGGTGACAAATTTGAAATTAATGTCGATCCTCTAAACTGACACAGGTCTATTCATCATTTAGCATTGCAGAGGCTTCAATAAATACTTCACTATATTTTAAAAGAACTTCGCAAATCACAGCAGTAATTTTAAAAGAACTTTGCAAATCACAGCAGTATGTAACACCAGAAAATTTTGTTCACAACTTCATTTACCGATCAATATTATCTGACGATCTCTCACAGAGAGTACAATGGACTTGCTATCATTTATGTTTTGTTTACAATTTGTTATATTAAAACATGCAAGTAGATCATTTTCTGGTGTTCGGTTTCTTTTAGACGAGTTAGGTTTTTACAGCGCACCAACACAAAACAAAAAGGTTATATGGCGCCAACAGGAATGAACATTCCAGGCTCAGACCACCCTTAAAAATATTTATGTTTGCCCTTTACAATGAGATAAAATCATGCGGGTTGGGCCTAGAACACTTCTCCCACGCAAAACTGCAGAGTTGCTGCAAAATCTATTGTTAACACTCCCATTGTTTGTTGTAGGCTCAATACACTGAAGCAGCATCTGGGGATTTTACCCCTCTACCAGAGTAAGCAGTGGCCCCATTCTTGTCCCAAGAACCACACGGGGCTACGTTTTGGGGATCCAAATAGCACAATACACTATGTGTGGTTGGGTGCTAGTGTATTCTGCTCGTACTTAACACCTTTATCTGAACTTGGTGCTTTATATGTTACTGTCTGTTAAACTTTTGCTTTATTTACGAAGCTGTGCGGCATTCATATGAACGCAGTCTTTTTCGAAAATTGATTAAATGTTCAGTCATTTTTGTTACAGTAATATTAAAATTTCTAAATATATCGTCCAATCATTGATGAGCACATTGCACCCTGTGACCTCCAGGAGTTTCATCGTCGTCATCTTCATCATGGTAAGCCTCGCGTCTTCCGCCACTGCCGGACCGTGACTCGTCAAACTCTACAAGGTTCACTTCTTCTACATGCTCGCCTTCTGGTACCTCAAATTTGGGCCGTTGGGGTAACAGTTTCTCCAGTTTCTGGTAAGTTAAGAAAATATGTTGTAATGATAACGAATCATGACTTTATTTTTTCTCCACAGCTTTTACATTTTGTATTTGTCCTGTTTAGACAAATGTTTGTCCATGTTGTCTGAATTATACAAGGTATACTCGTAATTTATTTAAAATTGAATGACAATCCCATATTACGTACATTCTGAAAAGCTGGTCTTGATGTTTATTTTATTGTTTGCTTGCACGGTGTTTTACATCATTTTAGCGCTTGTTAGGCCATATATGACATATATGTAGATTTTTTTGTGGTAGAGGCAGACTACCCGAATTTTCCTGGGTAGAACCAGTACTGTATACCTCCCGCCTTTCGTAAGAATCGACACTTTCACATTTTTAGCGCTTTTTAGGCCATATAGACCATATATAGGTGGATTTATTTTTGTGGTAGAGGCAGACCACTACATTTATTCTGGTTAGAACCAGTACAGTATATCTCCCGCCATCCATAAAAATCAACACTTTCACAAGTGACAACTAGAGCGCTCAGTGGGATTCAAACCCGTAGCGAAGTTAAGAGTGCATAATTGTAATTTGGCCTACATATATACCATACCAAACAAAAAAATGTTTAGAATGACTTTTTAGGGACATAGATTAAAAACATATGAACATTGATAATAACTGTTTGAAGATATTAGAAATGCCAGGTAAGAAGGATGTGATTTTCAAAAAAAATATTGTGTTATTTTATTACTTTTTAAGCAAAGTATCAGAATTACCTCCCCTATATTAACAAGAGGTCAATGACCTTGAAGCTCTACTGATAGGTTTTTGATAGCTAGATCAGCATTCCTGTGAAGTCTCATGAAAATCCGTCAAGTAGTTGCAGAGGAGTAGTCGCTACAAGTTTTCATTATATAACTCTATGTAAACAAAGATGGCAGCTGGCGGCCATGTTTAAAGTCAAATCAAAATATTTTTTGACAAGGATCAACAACATGTCATACTGATCATTTTAGAAAAAGTCCCATATCAATATCACTTACAGTTTTCAAGAAGTAGTCGCTACCAACTTGTATTTTGAAAATCTATTTTTAGCCATGGTGGCCATCTTAAATTTCCGGCCGACCTGATATTTTGCTAGGATCAATTAGACATCAAGAGCAACAGTCCTGTTAAGTTTCATGAATATCCGTCGAGTAGTTACAGAGGAGTAGTCGCTACAAGTTTTTACTATATAAATCTATGTAAACAAAGATGGCCGCTGACAGCCATGTTTAACATCGAATCAAAACAATTTTCGACAAGGACCAACATCATGTCATGCTGATCATTTTAGAAAAAGTCCCATATCAATATCACTTATAGTTTTCAAGAAGTAGTCGCTTTGAAAATCTATTTTTAGCCGTGGTGGCCATCTTGAATTTCCGGCCGACCTGAATATTTGCTAGGATCAATAAGACATCAAGAGCAACATTCGTGTGAAGTTTCATGAAAATCCATCAAGTAGTTTCAGAGGAGTAGTCGCTACAAGTTTTCATTATATAACTCTATGTAAACAAAGATGGCCACTGGCGGCCATGTTTAAAGTCGCATCAAAATAATTTTGGACAAGGATCAACATCATTCCAAACTGATCATTTTAGAAAAAGTCCCATATCAATATTACTTATAGTTTTCAAGAGGTAGTCGCCATAACTTGTATTTTGAAAATCTATTTTTAGCCGTGGCGGCCATCTTGAATTTCTGTCCGACCTGAAGTTTTGCTAGGATCAATTAGACCTCAAGAGCAACATTCGTGTGAAGTTTCATGAAAATCCGTCAAGTAGTTTCAGAGGAGTAGTCGCTACAAGTTTTCATAATATAACTCTATGTAAACAAAGATGGCCGCTGGCAGCCATGTTTAACGTCGAATCAAAATAATTTTCGACAAGGATCAACATCATGTCATACTGATCATTTTAGGAAAAGACGCATATCAATATCACTTATAGTTTTCAAGAAGTAGTCGCTACAAACTTTTATTTTGAAAATCTATTTTTAGCCGTGGCGGCCATCTTGAATTTCCGGCCAACCTGAAATTTTGCTAGGATCATTTAGACATCAAGAGCAACATCCCTGTGAAGTTTCATTGAAATCCGTAGTAGTTTCAGAAGAGTAGTCGCTACAAGTTTTTACTAAATAACTCTATGTAAATAAAGATGGCCGTTGGCAGCCATGTTTAACGTCGAATCAAAACTATTTTCGACAAGGACCAACAGCATGTCATGCTGATCATTTTAGAAAAAGTCCCGTATCAATATCACTTAAGAGTTTTCAAGAAGTAGTCGCTACAAACTTGTTTTTTAAAAATCTATTTTTAGATTTGGCAGCCATCTTGGATTTCACATCAACATGAATTTTTGCTAGGATCAACTAGACTTCATGGGCAACATTTCTGTAAAGTTTCATGAAAATCCATTTAGTAGTTTCAGAGGAGTAGTCGCTACAAAAACGACAGACCACCACGGCATAAGCTCTGCTGAATCTCTGATCAGAAGAGCTAAAAACAACTTATTTCATTATATAAATGTATTGCTTTGAATAAATTTACTGTTTGGCATTGTCAAAAATTGCCCATTCTGTCACTGATTAAAACACCCGAAATGTGTTCACAAACAATTGTTATTTTAAAAACAAAACAATTTCGTAATTTTAAAATTACCTCCTATTTCATTGAAATGAATGATTTTCGATACGAAAGTATGTTCCCATCATATTTGCTTATTTTTATCACCCGCTTTGTTTACAAATGACTTTGTGGCATTATTACTGGTCACATCTATGTCACTTCATCACTGACCCCGAACATACACGGCTTTGTATCTCGTCTATGGAAATGACACTTTTTAGGTGCTAAATTTATTTTGCTCAGTATTTATATATACCTGATCCTTTGTTTACTTTCAAATAGGATAAGAATTAGAAGTTAACTATGCAGTAAGTCTGTACCTTTAATTGCTGAGGAGTTGCAAAGTTCTGTGGAGGAAACGTGACTTCAAATTTGATCAAGAGGTCTCCCTTCTCAAATGGGTTTCTGAAATGTGGGAATCCTTCCCCGGGCACGACACGTACCATACCTGCAGATAAAAACATACATATTCTTACTCCAGACTATATTATCCTAGAAATGCTAAGGGATTATAAACAGGGTGGATACAGCAATCTCAAAATAAAATTCCCTGATATTTCCACAATTTCGATTGAATTGAATTGGGTTTTAAGGCGCATCAACACATGAAAGGTTATATGGCACCTAACAGAAATGAACATGCCAGGCTCATCCTCCATGTACATCGAGATAAAATATGGAGAATGGGTCTAGAACCTTCCGCCTGCAGAACTGCAGAGTTGCTGCAAATTCTTTTGTAGACACTCCATTTACGCTTGTTTTTCTACCACTGCTCTAGTGATTTGAGTGAGATAGCACCTGAAACAATGCAGGGGTCATGATGAAGACCTTTAATGAGCATGAAACAATATGAACATGAATTTGGGGGCAGGGTTACCCCTCTACCTACCCTTGCAACGGGGTCTGCAGTGGCCCTATTCTTTTCCCCAGAACCAAACGGGGGCCACGGAACCCCAAGGAGCTCTTAGCACTAAATAATCAGGGTTTGAATTGCAGTAAGAATCAGCATGCCAGTTCAATGAATTTTAAAAAGTATGTCAAGGTCGAAACAAGGATGTCTAGTTTTCACATGAATATTTCAGTACTTATCTATAGGTGTTTGACAGGTTGCTTTGTTTGAATATCGACGAAGCTACATTATCTGAACTTAAAAACAGAGTCGACAAAAATCTTAACAAGAATAAAATATTAACAGTAGGTCAAGGTCATTGACAATGACCTATTTTTGGAATTACGGTACTAAAAGTACTCATGTAGATGTATCTGTGTATGAAGTCAACAAGATTCTTTTTTCATTCTTGCATTTGTAAAATGAGCTTGAAGAGGTTTTTTACCCGGGTCATAATGATACATGGGTTTAAGGAGTAAAAGGGTTCAACCAAATATAAAACCAACCTGGTTCAATAATTGTTCCAGCAGGATTTTTGATCAGTAAATCTCGTCCGTCAAGCTGTTTGAGAGAAAAGTCGAAACCACACAACGCTTCTGTAAGACCGAGCGTATGTGTACAAATCAGATTATCACCATCACGTGTAAATGTCTCGTGGTCTTTTTGTTGTAAAACTATTATCACATCTCCTGGCTCAAGATCAGGCTGAAATGAAAGATATATTATTGATAACGGCTCTAGATAATGGCTCATGAATCGATAGAACGTTAAACTATAAAACATATTTTGAAAAACTTACGCTTAATAAAACTGAATACTGGAAAATGCAATTGTGAATTCCCAAGACAAGGCAATTGTGGTACAGACAACATAAGGGAATGCCATGCTTTGACAATGTAATCCAGATCATAGGGTGCATTTCTTCCAATATTTGACTATCCAGATATGATTGAATACAGTCCTCGCAGCATTAGCATAGCTTGAATTGACAGCGACTTCCAAATGAAACTCCTTATGTTCCTCCGTTTTGGAAGTAACCATTGTTGTCAGTTCAAATTACACGTTTCAGTTTGTTTATTGTTCATAAAATATTAACTGATGTAGCTCTAGAGCAGTGACCCTAGACATTACATCGACAGATTAAAAGAACTGTGTTCACTGTTCAGTATGTTGACAGATTTCAAAACTGTTTCGTATGGACATGCGGCGTATCATTGCTCTTGATCTTTGACTGTCAGTCAATGACTTTATAATAGTAACAAGAACAAATTCAACTCTTACCAATTGGTCTCCCTCTCCTCTAAATGGAATTTTTTGTCCGTCCTTCATGCCCTTGTCTACATGTACCTCAAGTATTTTGGTTTCACTCGTCACTTTTTTACCCTTACACTCTTTACATTTGTCTTTTTCACTGATTGTCTCCCCTGAAAAAATCAGATAATGGTAAAGCCGAAGTTTTTTTTTCTTTCAGATTTACGGGATTTTTTTAAAAATTGTGCAGTAGGAGGAGAGAATAAAAATAAAAATAACGAGAGGCCACTTGGGCCTGTAGACGCTCTGCTGGTATGATGTGATTAAAAAAAAACGTGATAGAGGCCAACCCAAGAAACATGTTTCCTATATATAACTATGTAAGCTTTGGGTTATCGTGGTGGCCATTTTGAATACATGACAACGAAAAACACACACTTGATAGAGGCCAACAACAGGAACATGTATATGATATTTAACTAGAATGGAATAAGTGGTAATATGTCGTTTGATAAATGTCCTTAAATTTGACCCAAGTTTAGCAATGGTGGCCATCATGGATGACTGGAGGCCATAAAAACACAAATCTGAGGACTATCCTAAAGATCATTGTAATGAAGTTTCATCAAAATCCTTCAAGCGGTTTCAAAGAAGATGTCATTTTTAACCTTTGCCTATATAACTCAGTGATTTTTTAACCTATTTTCAAAGGTACCTCTACCTTTTCAATTGGGAAAATTTAGCGGCATTTTTATTAAATTGGGAAAATTTCTAAATTCAATAAACAGTATGGTCTAGATAAAAAACAAAAAACTTTGAAGGTTTTATTGTTCAGAACATGTTTTTACTACTGTAATTTAATCATTTAAAAAGACAAGTTTTCTTTTTTTTTGTCCTTTAAACATGGCCACAAGCGCTTCCATGTCTGCCTCTGTGAGGTCCTTATTCTCTTCATACCCCTTTGACTTGAGAAGAGATGGCCCAGGAGGATCGCACGATCCAGTTGAACTCGTAGGCGTAGGACACTCGACAAGAGATTCACCTGTCACGCTCGAAGGTTGGGTAGGTCAGACTGGGTAGGTGGGGTAATTTCACTTTCAGTAACTACAGAAATTTCTGACGAAGTCTGTTCGTCATCACCCATGATCTGATTCAGCTTTTTGAACACAGAGCTCATGCTCTGCAAGCCCTTTGCGTCGTTCTTTTTAATCTTTTATAGGTAATATTTTGAATTATGTGACATGTTGATTGTTGATATCTAAGCAAATCTTGGTTAAAGAACACCTTTCGTAATCGTATCGTATAAATACTACGCTACGATAAAGCGTTCGATTGATTCTGGTGACAAAATATAAATGCGTCTTGCCCATTGGATAGCTGGTACCTGCGCGTGACTACAAGTTGGGGGTAAAAGTGTCGAATTTTCTAGATAATGAACTAGCTATTCAGCTCTTGATTATTTTTATCAAGGTGCAGTACGGCTTTTAACCCAACCTGATAGTACGACAATATCGGTTTTCGCGAAAATTAAAATGTAATACACTTACGGAAAGCTCTTTTACGAATACTTGATTGGGAAAATATGACGGTTTTTTTTGGGAAAATACAGTCGATTTTTGCTAGGGGAAAGTGCCGATATTCGGCACTAAAAAAACAAAAACAAAAAAACACTGCAACTCTATGTAAACTTTTGAGTCGCCGTGGCGGCCATTTTGATTATTCGACGATAACGAAAAACACAAACTTGATAAAGGCCAACCCAAGGAACATGTTTATGGTACTTCACAATAACTGAATAAGTGGTTCGGAGATGTCGTTTGAAAATTCCTTAAATCTGACCTAGTTTTAGCCATGGCGGCCATGAAAAACATAAATCTGAGAGGGGCCCTCCAAACCTCCCAAGTAACATTGTGATGAAGTTTCATCAAAATCCTTCAAGCGGTTTCAGAGAAGATATCGAATTTATAAAATTGCTAACAGACAGACAGACGACGGACGAAAAGTGATCCCATAAGTTCGCCTGGCCAAAGGCCAGGAGAGCTAAAAATTGGAAAAACTTAGTGTCAGAAATAACAAGAGCTGTCGGAGAACAGCACAGCTCGACTATTCGATTTTTCGGAGAATAATAAATTTATAGCTAGTATATACCATCAGAAAACAAGGCTACAACAATGTGGGGTGGGGTTGGGAGCACAACATAACTATGTGTAAGAATTGACCAAAACTACACAGAAATATGTAAAAAAAAAAAAAAATCGAGTTTTGAGTGGGGTGCAGGGTGAGGGTGGGAGAGAGGCAGGGGTGGATGGTAGGGGGAGTGGGGGTAGTGAGGGCAACATATATGTGTAAGAAGCTATGTAAGAATTGACAAAAGCAACACAGAAATATGTAAAAAAAATAAAGTTTCAAGTGGGGGTGGGGTGTGGGGGAGAGCGGGGGGAGAGGCGGGAGTGGGTTGGGGGCGGGGGGAGGGGGCAAAATATATGTGTAAGAATGACTAAAACAACAACAAAAATATGTAAAAAAAAAAGTTTCAAGTGGTGGGGGGGGGGGGGGGGAATATGTAAAAAAAAAAAAATCAAGTGTGGGGCGGGGTGGGGTAGGGGTGATGGGGTGAGAGGCGGGAGTGCGTTTGGTTTTTTTTTGGGGTGGGGGGGGGGGGGGGGGGGGGGGGGGGGGCAACATATGTGTGTAAGAATTGACTAAAACAACAAAGAAATATGTAAAAAAAAAAAAATCAAGTGTGGGGCGTGGTGGGTGGGGTGAGAGGCAGGGGGTGGG
>JAWPHD010024034.1:0-20413 GCA_037043455.1 Cyrtodaria siliqua
TATATTCAGTTCTTACACATATATATTCAGTTCTAACACATATATATTCAGTTCTTACACATATATATTCAGTTCTTACAGATATATATTCCGTTCTTACACATATATATTCAGTTCTTACACATATATATTCCATTCTTACGCATATATATTCCGTCCTTACACATATATATTCCGTTCTTACGCATATATATTCCGTTCTTACGCATATATATTCCGATCTTACGCATATATATTCCGTTCTTACGCATATATATTCCGTTCTTACGCATATATATTCCATTCTTACGCATATATATTCAGTTCTTACGCATATATATTCAGTTCGTACACATATATATTCAGTTCTTACGCATATATATTCCGTTCTTACGCATATATATTCCGTTCTTACGCATATATATTCAGTTCTTACACATATATATTCAGTTCTTACACATATATATTCCGTTCTTACGCATATATATTCAGTTCTTACACATATATATTCCGTTCTTACGCATATATATTCAGTTCTTACACATATATATTCAGTTCTTACACATATATATTCAGTACTTACACATATATATTCAGATCTTACACATATATATTCAGTTCTTACACATATATATTCAGTTCTTACGCATATATATTCAGTTCTTACGCATATATTCAGTTCTTACGCATATATATTCAGTTTTTACGCATATATATTCAGGTCTTACACATATATATTCCGTTCTTACGCATATATATTCCGTTTTTACGCATATATATTCCGATCTTACGCATATATATTCCGATCTTACAAATATATATTCAGTTCTTACACATATATATTCAGTTCTTACACCTATATATTCAGTTCTTACGCATATATATTCCGTTCTTACACATATATATTCAGTTCTTACACATATATTCCGTTCTTACGCATATGTATTCAGTTCTAACGCATATATATTCCGATCTTACGCATATATATTCAGTTCTTACACATATATATTCAGTTCTTACAAATATATATTCAGTTCTTACACAGATATATTCAGTTCTTACGCATATATATTCAGTATTTACACATATATATTCAGTTCTTACACATATATATTCAGTTCTTACACATATATATTTATTTCTTACACATATATATTCCATTCTTACGCATATATATTCCGTTCTTACACATATATATTCAGTTCTAATACATATATATTCCGTTCTTACGCATATATATTCCGTTCTTACGCATATATATTCCGTTCTTACGCATATATATTCCGTTCTTACGCATATATATTCCATTCTTAGGCATATATTCAGTTCTTACACATATATATTCAGTTCTTACGCATATATATTCCGTTATTACGCATATATATTCCGATCTTACGCATATATATTCCGTTCTTACGCATATATATTCCATTCTTACGCATATATATTCAGTTCTTACGCATATATATTCAGTTCGTACACATATATATTCAGTTCTTACACATATATATTCCGTTCTTACGCATATATATTCCGTTCTTACACATATATATTCCGTTCTTACGCATATATATTCAGTTCTTACACATATATATTCAGTTCTTACACATATATATTCAGTACTTACACATATATATTCAGATCTTACACATATATATTCAGTTCTTACACATATATATTCAGTTCTTACGCATATATATTCAGTTCTTACGCATATATTCAGTTCTTACGCATATATATTCAGTTTTTACGCATATATATTCAGGTCTTACACATATATATTCCGTTCTTACGCATATATATTCCGTTTTTACGCCTATATATTCCGATCTTACGCATATATATTCCGATCTTACAAATATATATTCAGTTCTTACACATATATATTCAGTTCTTACACCTATATATTCAGTTCTTACGCATATTTATTACGTTCTTACACATATATATTCAGTTCTTACACATATATTTCGTTCTTACGCATATATATTCAGTTCTTACGCATATATATTCCGATCTTACGCATATATATTCAAGTCTTACACATATATATTCAGTTCTTACAAATATATATTCAGTTCTTACACATATATATTCAGTTCTTACGCATATATATTCAGTATTTACACATATATATTCAGTTCTTACACATATATATTCAGTTCTTACACATATATATTTATTTCTAACACATATATATTCCATTCTTACGCATATATATTCCGTTCTTACACATATATATTCAGTTCTAATACATATATATTCCGTTCTTACGCATATATATTCCGTTCTTACGCATATATATTCCGTTCTTACGCATATATATTCCGTTCTTACGCATATATATTCCGTTCTTACGCATATATATTCCGATCTTACGCATATATATTCAGTTCTTACACATGTATATTCAGTTCTAACACATATATATTCAGTTCTTACACATATATATTCAGTATTTACGCATATATATTCCGTTCTTACGCATATATATTCAGTTCTTACACGTATATATTCAGTTCTTACACATATATATTCAGTTCTTACGCATATATATTCCGTTCTTACGCATATATATTCCGTTCTTACGCATATATATTCCGTTCTTACGCATATATATTCCGATCTTACGCATATATATTCCGTTCTTACGCATATATATTCCGTTCTTACGCATATATATTCCATTCTTACGCATATATATTCAGTTCTTACGCATATATATTCAGTTCGTACACATATATATTCAGTTCTTACGCATATATATTCCGTTCTTACGCATATATATTCCGTTCTTACGCATATATATTCAGTTCTTACAGATATATATTCAGTTCTTACACTTATATATTCAGTTCTTACACATATATCTTCAGTTCTTACAATTATATTCCGTTCTTACGCATATATATTCCGATCTTACGCATATATATTCCGTTCTTACGCATATATATTCCGATCTTACGCATATATATTCAGTTCTTACACATATATATTCAGCTTACGCATATATATTCAGTTCTTACGCATATATATTCAGTTCTTACACATATATATTCCGTACTTACGCATATATATTCCGTTCTTACGCATATATATTCTGATCTTACGCATATATATTCAGTTCTTACACATATATATTCAGTTCTAACACATATATATTCAGTTCTTACAAATATATATTCAGTTATTACAGATATATATTCCGTTCTTACACATATATATTCAGTTCTTATACATATATATTCCATTCTTACGCATATATATTCCGTCCTTACACATATATATTCAGTTCTTACACATATATATTCCGTTCTTACGCATATATATTCCGTTCTTACGCATATATATTCCGTTCTTACGCATATATATTCCATTCTTACGCATATATATTCAGTTCTTACACATATATATCCAGTTCTTACACATATATATTCAGTTCTAACACATATATATTCAGTTCTTACACATATATATTCAGTTCTTACAGATATATATTCCATTCTTACGCATATATATTCCGTCCTTACACATATATATTCAGTTCTTACACATATATATTCCGTTCTTACGCATATATATTCCGTTCTTACGCATATATATTCCGTTCTTACGCATATATATTCCGTTCTTACGCATATATATTCCATTCTTACGCATATATTCAGTTCTTACACATATATTTTCAGTTCTTACGCATATATATTCCGTTCTAACGCATTTATATTCCGATCTTACGCATATTGTTCCGTTCTTACGCATATATATTCCATTCTTACGCATATATATTCAGTTCGTACACATATATATTCCGTTCTTACGCATATATATTCAGTTCTTACACATATATATTCCGTTCTTACGCATATATATTCAGTTTTTACACATATATATTCAGTTCTTACACATATATATTCAGTACTTACACATATATATTCCGTTCTTACACATATATATTCAGTTCTTACACATATATATTCCATTCTTACGCATATATATTCCGTCCTTACACATATATATTCAGTTCTTACACATATATATTCCGTTCTTACGCATATATATTCCGTTCTTACGCATATATTTTCCGTTCTTACGCATATATATTCCGTTCTTACGTATATATATTCCATTCTTACGCATATATATTCAGTACTTACACATATATATTCAGTTCTTACACATATATATTCAGTTCCAACACATATATATTCAGTTCTTACAGATATATATTCCGTTCTTACACATATATATTCAGTTCTTACACATATATATTCCATTCTTACGCATATATATTCCGTCCTTACACATATATATTCAGTTCTTACACATATATATTCCGTTCTTACGAATATATATTCCGTTCTTACGCATATATATTCCGTTCTTACGCATATATATTCCGTTCTTACGCATATATATTCCATTCTTACGCATATATTCAGTTCTTACACATATATATTCAGTTCTGACGCATATATATTCCGTTATTACGCATATATATTCCGATCTTACGCACATATATTCCGTTCTTACGCATATATATTCCATTCTTACGCATATATATTCAGTTCTTACGCATATATATTCAGTTCGTACACATATATATTCAGTTCTTACACATATATATTCCGTTCTTACGCATATATATTCAGTTCTTACACATATATATTCCGTTCTTACGCATATATATTCAGTTCTTACACATATATATTCAGTTCTTACACATATATATTCAGTACTTACACATATATATTCAGATCGTACACATATATATTCAGTTCTTACACATATATATTCAGTTCTTACGCATATATATTCAGTTCTTACGCATATATTCAGTTCTTACGCATATATATTCAGTTCTTAAGCATATATATTCAGTTCTTACACATATATATTCCGTTCTTACGCATATATATTCCGATCTTACGCATATATATTCAGTTCTTACAAATATATATTCAGTTCTTACACATATATATTCAGATCTTACACGTATATATTCAGTTCTTACACATATATATTCAGTTCTTACACATATATATTCAGTTCTTACACCTATATATTCCATTCTTACGCATATATATTCCGTTCTTACACATATATATTCAGTTCTTACACATATATATTCCGTTCTTACGAATATATATTCAGTTCTTACGCATATATATTCCGTTCTTACACATATATATTCAGTTCTAATACATATATATTCCGTTCTTACGCATATATATTCCGTTCTTACGCATATATATTCCGTTCTTACGCATATATATTCCGTTCTTACGCATATATATTCCGTTCTTACACATATATATTCCATTCTTACGCATATATTCAGTTCGTACACATATATATTCAGTTCTTACGCATATATATTCCGATCTTACGCATATATATTCCATTCTTACGCATATATATTCAGTTCTTACACATATATATTCCGTTCTTACGCATATATATTCAGTTCTTACACATATATATTCCGTTCTTACGCATATATATTCAGTTCTTACACATATATATTCCGTTCTTACGCATATATATTCAGTTCTTACACATATATATTCAGTTCTTACACATATATATTCAGTACTTACACATATATATTCCGTTCTTACGCATATATATTCCGTTCTTTCGCATCTATATTCCGTTCTTACGCATATATATTCCGTTCTTACGCATATATATTCCATTCTTACGCATATATTCAGTTCTTACACATATATATTCAGTTCTTACGCATATATATTCCGTTCTTACGCATATATATTCCGATCTTACGCATATAAATTCCGTTCTTACGCGTATATATTCCATTCTTACGCATATATATTCAGTTTTTACGCATATATATTCAGTTCGTACACATATATATTCAGTTCTTAGACATATATATTCCGTTCTTACGCATATATATTCAGTTCTTACACATATATATTCCGTTCTTACGCATATATATTCAGTTCTTACACATATATATTCAGTTCTGACACGTATATATTCAGTACTTACACATATATATTCAGATCTAACACATATATATTCAGTTCTTACACATATATATTTAGTTCTTACGCATATATATTCAGTTCTTACGCATATATTCAGTTCTTACGCATATATATTCAGTTTTTACGCATATATATTCAGGTCTTACACATATATATTCCGTTCTTACGCATATATATTCCGTTTTTACGCATATATATTCCGATCTTACGCATATATATTCCGATCTTACAAATATATATTCAGTTCTTAAACATATATATTCAGTTCTTACACCTATATATTCAGTTCTTACGCATATATATTCCGTTCTTACACATATATATTCAGTTCTTAACATATATATTCCGTTCTTACGCATATATATTCAGTTCTTACGCATATATATTCCGATCTTACGCATATATATTCAGTTCTTACACATATATATTCAGTTCTTACAAATATATATTCAGTTCTTACACATATATATTCAGTTCTTACTCATATATATTCAGTATTTACACATATATATTCAGTTCTTACACATATATATTCAGTTCTAACACATATATATTCAGTTCTTACACATATATATTCAGTTCTTACAGATATATATTCCGTTCTTACACATATATATTCAGTTCTTACACATATATATTCCATTCTTACGCATATATATTCCGTCCTTACACATATATATTCCGTTCTTACGCATATATATTCCGTTCTTACGCATATATATTCCGATCTTACGCATATATATTCCGTTCTTACGCATATATATTCCGTTCTTACGCATATATATTCCATTCTTACGCATATATATTCAGTTCTTACGCATATATATTCAGTTCGTACACATATATATTCAGTTCTTACGCATATATATTCCGTTCTTACGCATATATATTCCGTTCTTACGCATATATATTCAGTTCTTACACATATATATTCAGTTCTTACACATATATATTCCGTTCTTACGCATATATATTCAGTTCTTACACATATATA
Organism: Cyrtodaria siliqua; assembly: GCA_037043455.1. Taxonomy (NCBI): domain Eukaryota; kingdom Metazoa; phylum Mollusca; class Bivalvia; order Adapedonta; family Hiatellidae; genus Cyrtodaria; species Cyrtodaria siliqua. Next base: position 6,991 of record JAWPHD010024034.1, read on the forward strand.
TTCCGTTCTTACGCATATATATTCAGTTCTTACACATATATATTCAGTTCTTACACATATATATTCAGTACTTACACATATATATTCAGATCTTACACATATATATTCAGTTCTTACACATATATATTCAGTTCTTACGCATATATATTCAGTTCTTACGCATATATTCAGTTCTTACGCATATATATTCAGTTTTTACGCATATATATTCAGGTCTTACACATATATATTCCGTTCTTACGCATATATATTCCGTTTTTACGCATATATATTCCGATCTTACGCATATATATTCCGATCTTACAAATATATATTCAGTTCTTACACATATATATTCAGTTCTTACACCTATATATTCAGTTCTTACGCATATATATTCCGTTCTTACACATATATATTCAGTTCTTACACATATATTCCGTTCTTACGCATATGTATTCAGTTCTAACGCATATATATTCCGATCTTACGCATATATATTCAGTTCTTACACATATATATTCAGTTCTTACAAATATATATTCAGTTCTTACACAGATATATTCAGTTCTTACGCATATATATTCAGTATTTACACATATATATTCAGTTCTTACACATATATATTCAGTTCTTACACATATATATTTATTTCTTACACATATATATTCCATTCTTACGCATATATATTCCGTTCTTACACATATATATTCAGTTCTAATACATATATATTCCGTTCTTACGCATATATATTCCGTTCTTACGCATATATATTCCGTTCTTACGCATATATATTCCGTTCTTACGCATATATATTCCATTCTTAGGCATATATTCAGTTCTTACACATATATATTCAGTTCTTACGCATATATATTCCGTTATTACGCATATATATTCCGATCTTACGCATATATATTCCGTTCTTACGCATATATATTCCATTCTTACGCATATATATTCAGTTCTTACGCATATATATTCAGTTCGTACACATATATATTCAGTTCTTACACATATATATTCCGTTCTTACGCATATATATTCCGTTCTTACACATATATATTCCGTTCTTACGCATATATATTCAGTTCTTACACATATATATTCAGTTCTTACACATATATATTCAGTACTTACACATATATATTCAGATCTTACACATATATATTCAGTTCTTACACATATATATTCAGTTCTTACGCATATATATTCAGTTCTTACGCATATATTCAGTTCTTACGCATATATATTCAGTTTTTACGCATATATATTCAGGTCTTACACATATATATTCCGTTCTTACGCATATATATTCCGTTTTTACGCCTATATATTCCGATCTTACGCATATATATTCCGATCTTACAAATATATATTCAGTTCTTACACATATATATTCAGTTCTTACACCTATATATTCAGTTCTTACGCATATTTATTACGTTCTTACACATATATATTCAGTTCTTACACATATATTTCGTTCTTACGCATATATATTCAGTTCTTACGCATATATATTCCGATCTTACGCATATATATTCAAGTCTTACACATATATATTCAGTTCTTACAAATATATATTCAGTTCTTACACATATATATTCAGTTCTTACGCATATATATTCAGTATTTACACATATATATTCAGTTCTTACACATATATATTCAGTTCTTACACATATATATTTATTTCTAACACATATATATTCCATTCTTACGCATATATATTCCGTTCTTACACATATATATTCAGTTCTAATACATATATATTCCGTTCTTACGCATATATATTCCGTTCTTACGCATATATATTCCGTTCTTACGCATATATATTCCGTTCTTACGCATATATATTCCGTTCTTACGCATATATATTCCGATCTTACGCATATATATTCAGTTCTTACACATGTATATTCAGTTCTAACACATATATATTCAGTTCTTACACATATATATTCAGTATTTACGCATATATATTCCGTTCTTACGCATATATATTCAGTTCTTACACGTATATATTCAGTTCTTACACATATATATTCAGTTCTTACGCATATATATTCCGTTCTTACGCATATATATTCCGTTCTTACGCATATATATTCCGTTCTTACGCATATATATTCCGATCTTACGCATATATATTCCGTTCTTACGCATATATATTCCGTTCTTACGCATATATATTCCATTCTTACGCATATATATTCAGTTCTTACGCATATATATTCAGTTCGTACACATATATATTCAGTTCTTACGCATATATATTCCGTTCTTACGCATATATATTCCGTTCTTACGCATATATATTCAGTTCTTACAGATATATATTCAGTTCTTACACTTATATATTCAGTTCTTACACATATATCTTCAGTTCTTACAATTATATTCCGTTCTTACGCATATATATTCCGATCTTACGCATATATATTCCGTTCTTACGCATATATATTCCGATCTTACGCATATATATTCAGTTCTTACACATATATATTCAGCTTACGCATATATATTCAGTTCTTACGCATATATATTCAGTTCTTACACATATATATTCCGTACTTACGCATATATATTCCGTTCTTACGCATATATATTCTGATCTTACGCATATATATTCAGTTCTTACACATATATATTCAGTTCTAACACATATATATTCAGTTCTTACAAATATATATTCAGTTATTACAGATATATATTCCGTTCTTACACATATATATTCAGTTCTTATACATATATATTCCATTCTTACGCATATATATTCCGTCCTTACACATATATATTCAGTTCTTACACATATATATTCCGTTCTTACGCATATATATTCCGTTCTTACGCATATATATTCCGTTCTTACGCATATATATTCCATTCTTACGCATATATATTCAGTTCTTACACATATATATCCAGTTCTTACACATATATATTCAGTTCTAACACATATATATTCAGTTCTTACACATATATATTCAGTTCTTACAGATATATATTCCATTCTTACGCATATATATTCCGTCCTTACACATATATATTCAGTTCTTACACATATATATTCCGTTCTTACGCATATATATTCCGTTCTTACGCATATATATTCCGTTCTTACGCATATATATTCCGTTCTTACGCATATATATTCCATTCTTACGCATATATTCAGTTCTTACACATATATTTTCAGTTCTTACGCATATATATTCCGTTCTAACGCATTTATATTCCGATCTTACGCATATTGTTCCGTTCTTACGCATATATATTCCATTCTTACGCATATATATTCAGTTCGTACACATATATATTCCGTTCTTACGCATATATATTCAGTTCTTACACATATATATTCCGTTCTTACGCATATATATTCAGTTTTTACACATATATATTCAGTTCTTACACATATATATTCAGTACTTACACATATATATTCCGTTCTTACACATATATATTCAGTTCTTACACATATATATTCCATTCTTACGCATATATATTCCGTCCTTACACATATATATTCAGTTCTTACACATATATATTCCGTTCTTACGCATATATATTCCGTTCTTACGCATATATTTTCCGTTCTTACGCATATATATTCCGTTCTTACGTATATATATTCCATTCTTACGCATATATATTCAGTACTTACACATATATATTCAGTTCTTACACATATATATTCAGTTCCAACACATATATATTCAGTTCTTACAGATATATATTCCGTTCTTACACATATATATTCAGTTCTTACACATATATATTCCATTCTTACGCATATATATTCCGTCCTTACACATATATATTCAGTTCTTACACATATATATTCCGTTCTTACGAATATATATTCCGTTCTTACGCATATATATTCCGTTCTTACGCATATATATTCCGTTCTTACGCATATATATTCCATTCTTACGCATATATTCAGTTCTTACACATATATATTCAGTTCTGACGCATATATATTCCGTTATTACGCATATATATTCCGATCTTACGCACATATATTCCGTTCTTACGCATATATATTCCATTCTTACGCATATATATTCAGTTCTTACGCATATATATTCAGTTCGTACACATATATATTCAGTTCTTACACATATATATTCCGTTCTTACGCATATATATTCAGTTCTTACACATATATATTCCGTTCTTACGCATATATATTCAGTTCTTACACATATATATTCAGTTCTTACACATATATATTCAGTACTTACACATATATATTCAGATCGTACACATATATATTCAGTTCTTACACATATATATTCAGTTCTTACGCATATATATTCAGTTCTTACGCATATATTCAGTTCTTACGCATATATATTCAGTTCTTAAGCATATATATTCAGTTCTTACACATATATATTCCGTTCTTACGCATATATATTCCGATCTTACGCATATATATTCAGTTCTTACAAATATATATTCAGTTCTTACACATATATATTCAGATCTTACACGTATATATTCAGTTCTTACACATATATATTCAGTTCTTACACATATATATTCAGTTCTTACACCTATATATTCCATTCTTACGCATATATATTCCGTTCTTACACATATATATTCAGTTCTTACACATATATATTCCGTTCTTACGAATATATATTCAGTTCTTACGCATATATATTCCGTTCTTACACATATATATTCAGTTCTAATACATATATATTCCGTTCTTACGCATATATATTCAGTTCTTACACATATATCTTCAGTTCTTACAATTATATTCCGTTCTTACGCATATATATTCCGATCTTACGCATATATATTCCGTTCTTACGCATATATATTCCGATCTTACGCATATATATTCAGTTCTTACACATATATATTCAGCTTACGCATATATATTCAGTTCTTACGCATATATATTCAGTTCTTACACATATATATTCCGTACTTACGCATATATATTCCGTTCTTACGCATATATATTCTGATCTTACGCATATATATTCAGTTCTTACACATATATATTCAGTTCTAACACATATATATTCAGTTCTTACAAATATATATTCAGTTATTACAGATATATATTCCGTTCTTACACATATATATTCAGTTCTTATACATATATATTCCATTCTTACGCATATATATTCCGTCCTTACACATATATATTCAGTTCTTACACATATATATTCCGTTCTTACGCATATATATTCCGTTCTTACGCATATATATTCCGTTCTTACGCATATATATTCCATTCTTACGCATATATATTCAGTTCTTACACATATATATCCAGTTCTTACACATATATATTCAGTTCTAACACATATATATTCAGTTCTTACACATATATATTCAGTTCTTACAGATATATATTCCATTCTTACGCATATATATTCCGTCCTTACACATATATATTCAGTTCTTACACATATATATTCCGTTCTTACGCATATATATTCCGTTCTTACGCATATATATTCCGTTCTTACGCATATATATTCCGTTCTTACGCATATATATTCCATTCTTACGCATATATTCAGTTCTTACACATATATTTTCAGTTCTTACGCATATATATTCCGTTCTAACGCATTTATATTCCGATCTTACGCATATTGTTCCGTTCTTACGCATATATATTCCATTCTTACGCATATATATTCAGTTCGTACACATATATATTCCGTTCTTACGCATATATATTCAGTTCTTACACATATATATTCCGTTCTTACGCATATATATTCAGTTTTTACACATATATATTCAGTTCTTACACATATATATTCAGTACTTACACATATATATTCCGTTCTTACACATATATATTCAGTTCTTACACATATATATTCCATTCTTACGCATATATATTCCGTCCTTACACATATATATTCAGTTCTTACACATATATATTCAGTTCTTACGCATATATATTCAGTTCTTACGCATATATTCAGTTCTTACGCATATATATTCAGTTCTTAAGCATATATATTCAGTTCTTACACATATATATTCCGTTCTTACGCATATATATTCCGATCTTACGCATATATATTCAGTTCTTACAAATATATATTCAGTTCTTACACATATATATTCAGATCTTACACGTATATATTCAGTTCTTACACATATATATTCAGTTCTTACACATATATATTCAGTTCTTACACCTATATATTCCATTCTTACGCATATATATTCCGTTCTTACACATATATATTCAGTTCTTACACATATATATTCCGTTCTTACGAATATATATTCAGTTCTTACGCATATATATTCCGTTCTTACACATATATATTCAGTTCTAATACATATATATTCCGTTCTTACGCATATATATTCCGTTCTTACGCATATATATTCCGTTCTTACGCATATATATTCCGTTCTTACGCATATATATTCCGTTCTTACACATATATATTCCATTCTTACGCATATATTCAGTTCGTACACATATATATTCAGTTCTTACGCATATATATTCCGATCTTACGCATATATATTCCATTCTTACGCATATATATTCAGTTCTTACACATATATATTCCGTTCTTACGCATATATATTCAGTTCTTACACATATATATTCCGTTCTTACGCATATATATTCAGTTCTTACACATATATATTCCGTTCTTACGCATATATATTCAGTTCTTACACATATATATTCAGTTCTTACACATATATATTCAGTACTTACACATATATATTCCGTTCTTACGCATATATATTCCGTTCTTTCGCATCTATATTCCGTTCTTACGCATATATATTCCGTTCTTACGCATATATATTCCATTCTTACGCATATATTCAGTTCTTACACATATATATTCAGTTCTTACGCATATATATTCCGTTCTTACGCATATATATTCCGATCTTACGCATATAAATTCCGTTCTTACGCGTATATATTCCATTCTTACGCATATATATTCAGTTTTTACGCATATATATTCAGTTCGTACACATATATATTCAGTTCTTAGACATATATATTCCGTTCTTACGCATATATATTCAGTTCTTACACATATATATTCCGTTCTTACGCATATATATTCAGTTCTTACACATATATATTCAGTTCTGACACGTATATATTCAGTACTTACACATATATATTCAGATCTAACACATATATATTCAGTTCTTACACATATATATTTAGTTCTTACGCATATATATTCAGTTCTTACGCATATATTCAGTTCTTACGCATATATATTCAGTTTTTACGCATATATATTCAGGTCTTACACATATATATTCCGTTCTTACGCATATATATTCCGTTTTTACGCATATATATTCCGATCTTACGCATATATATTCCGATCTTACAAATATATATTCAGTTCTTAAACATATATATTCAGTTCTTACACCTATATATTCAGTTCTTACGCATATATATTCCGTTCTTACACATATATATTCAGTTCTTAACATATATATTCCGTTCTTACGCATATATATTCAGTTCTTACGCATATATATTCCGATCTTACGCATATATATTCAGTTCTTACACATATATATTCAGTTCTTACAAATATATATTCAGTTCTTACACATATATATTCAGTTCTTACTCATATATATTCAGTATTTACACATATATATTCAGTTCTTACACATATATATTCAGTTCTAACACATATATATTCAGTTCTTACACATATATATTCAGTTCTTACAGATATATATTCCGTTCTTACACATATATATTCAGTTCTTACACATATATATTCCATTCTTACGCATATATATTCCGTCCTTACACATATATATTCCGTTCTTACGCATATATATTCCGTTCTTACGCATATATATTCCGATCTTACGCATATATATTCCGTTCTTACGCATATATATTCCGTTCTTACGCATATATATTCCATTCTTACGCATATATATTCAGTTCTTACGCATATATATTCAGTTCGTACACATATATATTCAGTTCTTACGCATATATATTCCGTTCTTACGCATATATATTCCGTTCTTACGCATATATATTCAGTTCTTACACATATATATTCAGTTCTTACACATATATATTCCGTTCTTACGCATATATATTCAGTTCTTACACATATATATTCCGTTCTTACGCATATATATTCAGTTCTTACACATATATATTCAGTTCTTACACATATATATTCAGTACTTACACATATATATTCAGATCTTACACATATATATTCAGTTCTTACACATATATATTCAGTTCTTACGCATATATATTCAGTTCTTACGCATATATTCAGTTCTTACGCATATATATTCAGTTTTTACGCATATATATTCAGGTCTTACACATATATATTCCGTTCTTACGCATATATATTCCGTTTTTACGCATATATATTCCGATCTTACGCATATATATTCCGATCTTACAAATATATATTCAGTTCTTACACATATATATTCAGTTCTTACACCTATATATTCAGTTCTTACGCATATATATTCCGTTCTTACACATATATATTCAGTTCTTACACATATATTCCGTTCTTACGCATATGTATTCAGTTCTAACGCATATATATTCCGATCTTACGCATATATATTCAGTTCTTACACATATATATTCAGTTCTTACAAATATATATTCAGTTCTTACACAGATATATTCAGTTCTTACGCATATATATTCAGTATTTACACATATATATTCAGTTCTTACACATATATATTCAGTTCTTACACATATATATTTATTTCTTACACATATATATTCCATTCTTACGCATATATATTCCGTTCTTACACATATATATTCAGTTCTAATACATATATATTCCGTTCTTACGCATATATATTCCGTTCTTACGCATATATATTCCGTTCTTACGCATATATATTCCGTTCTTACGCATATATATTCCATTCTTAGGCATATATTCAGTTCTTACACATATATATTCAGTTCTTACGCATATATATTCCGTTATTACGCATATATATTCCGATCTTACGCATATATATTCCGTTCTTACGCATATATATTCCATTCTTACGCATATATATTCAGTTCTTACGCATATATATTCAGTTCGTACACATATATATTCAGTTCTTACACATATATATTCCGTTCTTACGCATATATATTCCGTTCTTACACATATATATTCCGTTCTTACGCATATATATTCAGTTCTTACACATATATATTCAGTTCTTACACATATATATTCAGTACTTACACATATATATTCAGATCTTACACATATATATTCAGTTCTTACACATATATATTCAGTTCTTACGCATATATATTCAGTTCTTACGCATATATTCAGTTCTTACGCATATATATTCAGTTTTTACGCATATATATTCAGGTCTTACACATATATATTCCGTTCTTACGCATATATATTCCGTTTTTACGCCTATATATTCCGATCTTACGCATATATATTCCGATCTTACAAATATATATTCAGTTCTTACACATATATATTCAGTTCTTACACCTATATATTCAGTTCTTACGCATATTTATTACGTTCTTACACATATATATTCAGTTCTTACACATATATTTCGTTCTTACGCATATATATTCAGTTCTTACGCATATATATTCCGATCTTACGCATATATATTCAAGTCTTACACATATATATTCAGTTCTTACAAATATATATTCAGTTCTTACACATATATATTCAGTTCTTACGCATATATATTCAGTATTTACACATATATATTCAGTTCTTACACATATATATTCAGTTCTTACACATATATATTTATTTCTAACACATATATATTCCATTCTTACGCATATATATTCCGTTCTTACACATATATATTCAGTTCTAATACATATATATTCCGTTCTTACGCATATATATTCCGTTCTTACGCATATATATTCCGTTCTTACGCATATATATTCCGTTCTTACGCATATATATTCCGTTCTTACGCATATATATTCCGATCTTACGCATATATATTCAGTTCTTACACATGTATATTCAGTTCTAACACATATATATTCAGTTCTTACACATATATATTCAGTATTTACGCATATATATTCCGTTCTTACGCATATATATTCAGTTCTTACACGTATATATTCAGTTCTTACACATATATATTCAGTTCTTACGCATATATATTCCGTTCTTACGCATATATATTCCGTTCTTACGCATATATATTCCGTTCTTACGCATATATATTCCGATCTTACGCATATATATTCCGTTCTTACGCATATATATTCCGTTCTTACGCATATATATTCCATTCTTACGCATATATATTCAGTTCTTACGCATATATATTCAGTTCGTACACATATATATTCAGTTCTTACGCATATATATTCCGTTCTTACGCATATATATTCCGTTCTTACGCATATATATTCAGTTCTTACAGATATATATTCAGTTCTTACACTTATATATTCAGTTCTTACACATATATCTTCAGTTCTTACAATTATATTCCGTTCTTACGCATATATATTCCGATCTTACGCATATATATTCCGTTCTTACGCATATATATTCCGATCTTACGCATATATATTCAGTTCTTACACATATATATTCAGCTTACGCATATATATTCAGTTCTTACGCATATATATTCAGTTCTTACACATATATATTCCGTACTTACGCATATATATTCCGTTCTTACGCATATATATTCTGATCTTACGCATATATATTCAGTTCTTACACATATATATTCAGTTCTAACACATATATATTCAGTTCTTACAAATATATATTCAGTTATTACAGATATATATTCCGTTCTTACACATATATATTCAGTTCTTATACATATATATTCCATTCTTACGCATATATATTCCGTCCTTACACATATATATTCAGTTCTTACACATATATATTCCGTTCTTACGCATATATATTCCGTTCTTACGCATATATATTCCGTTCTTACGCATATATATTCCATTCTTACGCATATATATTCAGTTCTTACACATATATATCCAGTTCTTACACATATATATTCAGTTCTAACACATATATATTCAGTTCTTACACATATATATTCAGTTCTTACAGATATATATTCCATTCTTACGCATATATATTCCGTCCTTACACATATATATTCAGTTCTTACACATATATATTCCGTTCTTACGCATATATATTCCGTTCTTACGCATATATATTCCGTTCTTACGCATATATATTCCGTTCTTACGCATATATATTCCATTCTTACGCATATATTCAGTTCTTACACATATATTTTCAGTTCTTACGCATATATATTCCGTTCTAACGCATTTATATTCCGATCTTACGCATATTGTTCCGTTCTTACGCATATATATTCCATTCTTACGCATATATATTCAGTTCGTACACATATATATTCCGTTCTTACGCATATATATTCAGTTCTTACACATATATATTCCGTTCTTACGCATATATATTCAGTTTTTACACATATATATTCAGTTCTTACACATATATATTCAGTACTTACACATATATATTCCGTTCTTACACATATATATTCAGTTCTTACACATATATATTCCATTCTTACGCATATATATTCCGTCCTTACACATATATATTCAGTTCTTACACATATATATTCCGTTCTTACGCATATATATTCCGTTCTTACGCATATATTTTCCGTTCTTACGCATATATATTCCGTTCTTACGTATATATATTCCATTCTTACGCATATATATTCAGTACTTACACATATATATTCAGTTCTTACACATATATATTCAGTTCCAACACATATATATTCAGTTCTTACAGATATATATTCCGTTCTTACACATATATATTCAGTTCTTACACATATATATTCCATTCTTACGCATATATATTCCGTCCTTACACATATATATTCAGTTCTTACACATATATATTCCGTTCTTACGAATATATATTCCGTTCTTACGCATATATATTCCGTTCTTACGCATATATATTCCGTTCTTACGCATATATATTCCATTCTTACGCATATATTCAGTTCTTACACATATATATTCAGTTCTGACGCATATATATTCCGTTATTACGCATATATATTCCGATCTTACGCACATATATTCCGTTCTTACGCATATATATTCCATTCTTACGCATATATATTCAGTTCTTACGCATATATATTCAGTTCGTACACATATATATTCAGTTCTTACACATATATATTCCGTTCTTACGCATATATATTCAGTTCTTACACATATATATTCCGTTCTTACGCATATATATTCAGTTCTTACACATATATATTCAGTTCTTACACATATATATTCAGTACTTACACATATATATTCAGATCGTACACATATATATTCAGTTCTTACACATATATATTCAGTTCTTACGCATATATATTCAGTTCTTACGCATATATTCAGTTCTTACGCATATATATTCAGTTCTTAAGCATATATATTCAGTTCTTACACATATATATTCCGTTCTTACGCATATATATTCCGATCTTACGCATATATATTCAGTTCTTACAAATATATATTCAGTTCTTACACATATATATTCAGATCTTACACGTATATATTCAGTTCTTACACATATATATTCAGTTCTTACACATATATATTCAGTTCTTACACCTATATATTCCATTCTTACGCATATATATTCCGTTCTTACACATATATATTCAGTTCTTACACATATATATTCCGTTCTTACGAATATATATTCAGTTCTTACGCATATATATTCCGTTCTTACACATATATATTCAGTTCTAATACATATATATTCCGTTCTTACGCATATATATTCCGTTCTTACGCATATATATTCCGTTCTTACGCATATATATTCCGTTCTTACGCATATATATTCCGTTCTTACACATATATATTCCATTCTTACGCATATATTCAGTTCGTACACATATATATTCAGTTCTTACGCATATATATTCCGATCTTACGCATATATATTCCATTCTTACGCATATATATTCAGTTCTTACACATATATATTCCGTTCTTACGCATATATATTCAGTTCTTACACATATATATTCCGTTCTTACGCATATATATTCAGTTCTTACACATATATATTCCGTTCTTACGCATATATATTCAGTTCTTACACATATATATTCAGTTCTTACACATATATATTCAGTACTTACACATATATATTCCGTTCTTACGCATATATATTCCGTTCTTTCGCATCTATATTCCGTTCTTACGCATATATATTCCGTTCTTACGCATATATATTCCATTCTTACGCATATATTCAGTTCTTACACATATATATTCAGTTCTTACGCATATATATTCCGTTCTTACGCATATATATTCCGATCTTACGCATATAAATTC
>JAWPHD010024035.1:0-20397 GCA_037043455.1 Cyrtodaria siliqua
ACTACAGGAGGGTACCAGATATTATTGGAGGGCTCCAGATACTACAGGAGGGTACCAGATGCTACAGGATGTACCATATATTACAGGATGTACCAGACACTACATGAAGTACCAGATACTACATAAAGGTACCAGGTACTACAGTTATGTACCAGATACTACAATAAGGTACCAGATACTACAGGATGAACCATATATTACAGGATGTACCAGATACTACATTAAGTACTAGCTACTACATGAATGTACCAGGCACTACAGTAATGTACCATGTACTACAGTAATGTACCAGATACTATAGTAATGTACCAGGTATTACAGTAATGTACCAGATACTACAGTAATGTACCAGATACTACAGTAAGGTACCGGATACTACATGAAGTACCAGCTACTTACAGTAATGTACCAGGTACTACAGTAAAGTACCAGATACTACAGTATGGTACCGAATAATACAGGAGGTATCAGGTACTATTGTACAGGAAGGCACTATGTATTACAGTAAGGTACCAGGACCGGAATGTACCATATACTACAGGAGGGTACCATAAACAACAGGAGGGTACCAGATACTACAGGAAGGTACCAGATACTACAGTAATGTGCCATATACCACTTGAAGGTACCAGATACTACAGGAAGGTACGCAATACTACAGGAAGGTACCAGCTACTACAGAAAGGTACCAGCTACTACAGTACAGGAAGGTACTAGGTATTAAGCAAGGTACCAGGTACTACAGCAATGTGCCAGATATTACAGTAAGTTACCAGATACTACATGAAGGTACCCAATACTACTGGAAAGTACCAGATATTATACGATGGTACCAGATACTACAGGAAGGTACCAGATACTACAGGAAGGTACCCAATATTACTGGAAGGTACCAGATACTACATGAGGTATCAGATACTACAGGACAGTACCAGATACTACACGAAGGTACCAAATACTACAGGAAGGTACCAGATACTAGAGGAAGGTACCAAATGTAACAGGAAGGTACCATATAATATATGAAGGTACCAGATACTACATACTACAGGATGGTACCAGATACTACAGGAAGGTACCAGATACTACATGAAGGTACCAGATACTACATGAAGGTTCCAGATTCCACAGGGAGGTGCCATATACTACAGGAATGTACCAATTACTACAGGAGGTACCAGATACTACAGTAATATACCAGATACTACAGGAAGGTACCAGATACTACAGGAAGGTACCATATACTACCAGCATGTACCAGTACGGTACCAGCACCTACAGGAATGTACCAGATACTACCAGAAGGTATCAGATACTACTGGAATGTACCAGATACTACAGGAATGTTCCAGATACTACATGATAGTACCCAATACTACAGGAAGGTACCAGGCATTACATCAAGGTACTAGATACTACAAGAAGGTACCAGATACAACATGAATGTACCAGGTACTACAGGAATGTACCAGATATTACATGAATGTACCATCTACTACATGAAGGTACCAGATACTATATGAAGGTACCAAATATTAAAGGAAGTTACCAGGAAGGTACCAGGTATTACAAGAGGTACCAGCTACAACATGAAGGTACCATATACTACAAGAAGGTACCATAGACTACAAGAATGTACCAGGTATTGCAGGAGGTACCAGATACAACATATAGGTACCAGTTAATATATCACCGCTGTGGTGTGGGGGAAGGTATTCTATGTATAGAGAAAGTTAAGTATACATAAATGTAATTGTACTTTTTTGTACTACCCAATACCACAACCAAAAAAAAACTTTGATTACAAGAAACCAACTGTTCCTGAAATGTCAATATCTGATAACTGTAAAATGATATAACAGTAATGTATACTAGATAGGTGCTCTATAAAGCATGTAGTATGCAGTATTTTGTATGCTTCCCTAAATGTTTTTTTTATATGTAACCGAAGTTTTATGCCTCAGTATGTCATTTATATGAAACTGTTATCAGAACTTAAAGTGACTAGAGACGATCTTGAAGAATTATGGGTGTCAGTCATATTAAATGTGTTTCAGTTGCATATGCAATGTACATATACACTGGCCCTATGATCCATCAGATTAACCCTTAACCACATATATATAATGGACTGTTCTTTCTTTGAATTAAGACCATTCAATTTAGGTGACAAAGGGTGTTTTGGGAGAAAGTGACTGATCAGCAGCCAGACATTGTAAACCCTGATCAGCCTGCAAGTTACTCGCATGCTGATCTAGGTTTACAATGGACGCAAAGGCTATTATAGTCGTGCTTAGCGAGTTAAGGGTTAAATTATTGTGAAATAGGTCTGGAAAATTAGATGACCTGGCTAGTTTTTGTTATTCAGCTGACTTTTATATGGCTTTAGAATATGTCTATGGTTAACAGACTGTGAATCATGTAGCCCACAATAATCATGCATTATAACTTCAATTCCTAGGGAACCCGTCTAAAAAAACTTGAATGGTATAAACACATACTTTTCAATGGTCAAAGCTTGCCGTTTTATTGCCTCAAATGACGTTTTCGTAGAGCAGTCTACTAATGTGTAGAATGCGGCAATATTTCCGGGATCTTCACGTCCGGGATTTATAATTACACATGGTAGCAGTGAGACGTCTGTTGTAATGCACACGCTAACGCACACGCATCCCTTACATGTGAACACCTGTATTTCTGTGCTGATGTGTACTTCTAGCAGGTCGTGGTCCAAAGTTGAATTGTAATCAGTATGTAAGGCAAATCACGGTATTTGAACAGAGAGAAGCGAGGTCGCCCACCTTGATTCAAAATGTTTGGTAGGAACAACTGATGGTAAAACTCGGGAAGAATGTGTCTGGTAAGAAAAAAAAAACGGTCGTGGCGTGTTTACGTCAACATTATTTTTTCAATATTGTTTTAACACCCGTGACTTGATATGTTATTATGTTAAACTTCATGTCCAGTCCCTACCCAGATATATGCTATTTCCTCTCGGCAGCTATTTTACGCTTGCGTAAAACTTTGCTTGTATAAATCATTAATATTAAAATCATTAATAGTAATTCATTTGATGTTGTACGGCTCTTAATTGTTGTTTTGTGGTCAAAATCATGTTGTCATTTGTTTTTCAGTAGGTTGAATCATTAAGGGACTGTGGCTTGATAAAGAGGATAGGGTGTAAAGTAACATTTTCAAAGTGTCCAGTTTCTTTTGCAACTGAGTATATATCTGTTTAGCTTTTAAGTTCTTCAAAATTACTTCTCAAACAAAAAATTAAATACAATACTTTAAACATGTTAGGTTTGTACAAATATATAAACCAAATGAGAAGAAAAGATGTAAATAATTCTGTCAAAATATTTAATTTGAATAGTTTAATGACAGTAGGAACGCCAGCCCTATGGCGTATGAATATTTATCAAACAAGGTCACGTGATAAAATCGATAACAAAATGACATTATTGGGAAAATTTTCACTGGTCAGATTTATACACCTCTTATCTATAAACTGTGATTATGACAAAACACAATCACATATCGTTGTTAAAGTAATAATATTCACAAACTACATTGGTCGAACATAATTGGTGTACACTTCGTGTAATTCCCATTAATAGTTAAAGGTATTTTTCAAAGGGATGAATTTAGGTTGTTTTTAGGTTTAAATTGCCAACAATGCGCTTTTAAATCAAAATCGATTTATTTCGTCATTTTAGAAGCGAGAATAAAAACAAATGCATGTACGCGTAGATAAATCTTTCCTCTGTCTATATGCAAAATTTTAATGAAATCGGAGACAAGTACTTTTTTTCCCCCAAAATTAACTAACATGACCCACGGACTCAAAGACGGCATAACGCATATACATTTACAGACGCGACCGGGTACATAAGAAATGAAATAATGGAATTATTTCAATACATATATTTCAAATGTATGTATCCATGCATTCCAGATTAAATTTCTGATCTATACATGCTTTTGGTTTATGCCGGAGTGCTCCGAATAGGTTTTAACAAACCAAATTGCAACGGTACGTCGGGAAAGGAAATGAGGATGGTGAAAATATATGTTGCAGTGTTAATTTTCTGAATCCGAAAAAAATGCAAAAAAATGAAGTTTTAACAGCGAGAACGAATTTTTTTTCATGAACGTGTTCATTGACATGTCGACTATTAAAAACCAAAATTTAAAGTCAATCAGAAAAAAGTACTTTTTTTTCCCCAAAATTAACAAAGTACACCGTGTTCGCTAAAATATGAACAATCGCCTTTCGAAGTTAATTTACACGCGGGATATAAAACCATGAAATTGTGAAATCCTTTTTAAGAGATATATTGATTTCAACATTGTTCGGTATTTAATAAATTATTAGAGTAGAATATTCACAGTTTTTTTCACGGACATCATTACGGTAGTATCCCTGCAACCCCGCCCCTCATCCCACCCCCACCACCCTCCATACCGTATTGATTAAGTTGTATATAGCTGCGAATGCGCAGTTGTAATCAAATTCGATTTATTTCATCATTTTAGAAGCGAGAATGAAAACGAAATCATATAGATACATCTCTCCTCTGCATATATGTAGAATTTCAATAAACGGAGACAAGTACTAATTAAGTAACAGGACCGTCCGACCCAAAGACGGCAACATTCATATCCATTAAGGAAAGACGACCGGCTACAAAAACAATTAAATAATTTCGTTATGTAAACACATATATTTAAAATGTATGTGTCCATATAGTTTACACTAATTTTTTATCTATACATGCTTTGGGTTTATGTCAGAGTGGCCAATGTATTTTAACAATGTTGCAACTGTATATCGGAAAATGAAATCATGATGGCGGCAACATACGTTGCAGAGTTAATTTTCGAAATCAGAAAAAGCGATAAACTAATATTAGTTTAACAGGCAGAAAGAATTATATTCTTTTAACTGTTCGTTTAAAACTGAGGGGGAGACTCGAGTTTTAAAGAAAGCAAGATTGGCATGTGTCCCTTTAACCAAGTAAATAAATGACTGACGAGTAACAGACATGCTACTGTCAGTAACAAACATGATTATGTGTAGACTCGAAGATTTCATAACATAAACATGTGGACATGACATTGTGTCAATGGAGCAATTGCCAGATGTGTGGTGTTGTGAAACACTGTACGCGTGAAACCAAAAAGTGCGGGTCGTTTATATTTATAGGGCATATATAGTTATATATATATATTTATATATATTATTCTTTTATATCTATATGGTCCCAGAACGCAGTCATACTCACTACTATATTGAAAGTAAATACTGAATATACATGTGCGGTGCGTTACGATCTGTAGTATTTGAAAACAGACATATTAAACATTTCCCTGAACATATATAATCATGATAAATACTATATTCATGGAATTATTTTTTCCTGAAAAAAAAATACATGTTTGTTTTCAGCAATTGAAATCTACTATATTCTGCGAATATTGCTACTTTGAAAATTTGAATACGTCTGTTTTAATCAAATAGCATGTTTTGTTTGTTTTAATATATATATTTTTTAATTTATGATTTAAAAAAAAAATGGATGATCGGAATATGTCTTAAACACTGTTGAATCCTGTAAATTAAAAAGAAGTGGTTTGGTTCAGAGGCGACAATATCGGTGAACAAAACCACTTGTTTTACAGGATTCAACATTGTGCAAGAAAATATTCATATATTATACCATTAATATTATAACATGTGTGTTGTAACAAATGCTTATCCTTGGATAGTGGACTTGACTTTTTACCTAAAAATCAAACGATCATCCTCTTTCCACTGTCCACCAATGAAGTTTCATGAAATTTGCTTTAGGTAAGAGGAAAATCTGTGTGGGCAATACTTTTCTTTTTCCGTTCATGGTAACGGACCTTTCAAGTACTGACTTCAAAATAAACAGGGATTATCATTTCACCAAAGCAAAGGCAGTGGAAGTATGAAGTTTTATGAAATTAGCTTCAGAAAGTAATAAAGAGTTTGATTGCGGACACGATTTTTCATGATCAAGTCACTGTGGCGTTGACCTCAGATTTATTGACCTCAATATTAATAGGGATCATACTCTTACCAAAGGCAGTCAAACCATGACGTTTGAATATATCAGGGTGATATTGACCTTTGACCTATTAACCTCAAAATCATTCATGAGATTTGCTTTAGGGAAAGTGGACTTAAGTTTACAATATTTTACATTATCATGTCACGGTGACAATGACCTTTGACCTAATGACCTCAAAATCAAAAGGCATCATTCTCTCACCAAATGCACTCAAACCATGAATTTTGCTTCTGGGGAAGTGGACAGTGCAGACAAGGTTTTTCATAATCATTATTGGGTCACGGAGCCCTTGACCTTCAATATTTGATATGCACATACTGATGCTTCGTACAAAGTTTCGTCAAAATCCAACAAGTAGCGCAGACAAGATTTGTGACGGACGAACGGAAAGGCCAAATATAATCTGTCTCACCTACCACTTTGTGGTGGAAGACATACTTATAAAGACAATATGTTAGTTCATATGTATACTTTATTAAGCAAATAATTGAGCGAACATAAACTTCAGCATTGACTCTGGACAGTGGTGTACATGGAGTCTTCTTCCACATGACGTGCAGACTGAAAGAAAAGAAAGACATAGAATAAAAAGTTAATATAAGTCGAGCAGAGTATTCATTTTGAATCAGGTGTTGCGAGGGGGGCTAGGGCATGTTTAGGGGAATGGGACAGTTTACAATTTAATTATTGTTTAACGCCTCATCAACACGTTGTTTAGGTTATTTCGAGCCGCCCCAAAGAGAGGAGGAAATATACATAGGCATCCAGGAACCCTGCCCTACGCTTGTTACCGATTAGATACCTATGGTTCTTTAACGTGCTTGTAGGACAGACTCCGATAAATGGACCATCCGGTTTACGTTCCCATCAGACGAACGGGGCTAGCAGGACACATCGAAGTAACCCAGTGGCGCCAGTAAGAATTGAATCCGTGTTCACTGGATTCAAAGCCGATATGCTATAAACGTCCCTTGACCAAAACTGAGTAAATGGCACATCAACATGGGGAGAAAACATTAATATACAACTATTTATTTTCTCTCTCAAAACCTGGTGATGCCCCTAGTTTTAGAAATAAAACATGATAAAATAGGGCAGTTGAGAAGACACTTTTGTATATGTGTGGTCTGTTCTGATGTGAAAATGTGTAAAACAGACAAAATATTAGAAATTTGCTCTGTGTCCCTTTAATAAATTGGGGACCCATCACATAGACCATAATCATATTGTAATTAGTTGATGTTAAAGGGACACACGGCAATCTTGAAGTATTTATCAAGCTTTAACATTAGCATCTCCATTTGTTAACCTTGTAACATTTTAAATTTAAACCTGCTTGCATTAAAAGTTATTTTTGTCTTCGTTATTCTATCAAATATATTATAGGTGCACTATTATCAACAGTAAGTAATGTGTAAAACAATTTCTTCTGAACTATTCTAATAAATAATATTTATGATGCACAAATGCAAACTATGCAGAAAAATTAACCGAACTCCAGAGGTTTTAAACAAATAAAAACTGCCTAGTGTACCTTTAACACAACTTGTTTTCGCATGTATCCAGTACATGTAGTTTACACGAGCTCATATGACAATCACGCTGCATTATCACTGAAAACATTTTTTACTCTAACTTTGAACAGCACCGTGCAAGCATAACACAAGCTCAATTTAAAGAACTACACAAGTGCAAACAATTTTTTAAAAGGCTCTCACCTCCATATGATCCAATGGCATTTAATACGGCTTGATAATCTGAAGTCGTCAGTATCAATTCACTTAGAGCTGCTCAAGGCACGATTCACATTTGAGGCCTTTCTGAAAACAACATCAATCCAATGTCAATGATCAAACAGACATAGTTTATCCTTTGTTATACATAATGTAACATATTTAAAAAAGAAAAGATAAAAGAAGAACTAAATTAAATAAAGCATGGATACTACTTGTGCTCAATAACACGGTTAATGTAATAAAAACATCTCTCATCATTCATTATACATGTAAAATATAATGTAGCCTAACTGGAGATCCATTAAAATCATTGTTCCACTTTCACAGCATATTTCCAGCCCATGGAATAGTCATTTCTTTTGAGACACATTGGAGGCAAGCGTAGTAGCTCCACCTCCTTAAAGGCTTTTAAGTGAAGTGTACTTTCTCGAAACTGCGTTGTTTATTTCGCAACAGAAAGTATGTAATAAATGTAAATAAATGTCAATTCAAAATCACTTCCTTGCCTCAAAACTTTACTGTACATAAATATGAATCTGACCGATTTCAGTCAAATGTCTATGGCAGTTTACATTGTTTCAATGGTAGTTGTATCGGGTTATGTATTCACGAATGTGCGAGAAAATGGGAATATTATAACGATATAGAGACAACGCTAACAATTTACATTCATGCATCTGAGGGGTGGGGGTGGGGTGGAGGGGGTTTCTAGTTTCCATTCCCCTCCTTGTTTTCGGTATGCAAGTTCCATCTACCCCCACACCCCAATCTACCGTACTTGGGTGGGAGCGGGGTGCTGGGGACATTGATAGCATTTCTACTAGTAAATGTTTTATTCCACGAAACGTTCTACAGTTTACTGTACATCCAGTTACTGGAAAGATCGGAGTACACGAAAAATATGAACTTTCTATTAAACAGTATACGCCACTTTTTTAGGCACTATATTTGGCTAATGTCTAAATATGTACGATCTAAAAGTGGTGTGTACTGTTTATTAACAAACACATTTTAATGACAAAACAAATACCTTGATCATGGACCTCTAGCAGCAGACAGTAATCCCAAATCCAATTTGACCAACATGTCAATTTCACGTGTCAAGTTATGTCACGGTGACCTGTCAGTCACCAACACTGCATCGTGTTGACACATAATGGGACGTTATTTCGTCCGGTAAGGTATTAGTTTTTACATTATCTACGGTATGAAACACTGTACGCGTGTTGTTTGACTCCATAGGTTCCCGTAGTGCTCGCCGACGCAGCGCGCCCAATTTCGGGTGTAAAAAAATGGCGTCTGTTTTAACTGAAAATTCGTAAAATAGTCCGTAAAATACTATACAATTATGGACTTTTCAGCTGTTATACATGATGTGATATGCACCAAAAAAATCATTATTGACCGAGGCGATAGCCGAGGTCAATAATGATTTTTTGGAGCATATCAACATCATGTATAACAGCTGAAAAGTCCATAACTGTTTTATTATATAACCCTCAATTTACAATTATATAAAACAGGTCAATATCAAAAAAACAATTATATAAAACAGGTCAATATCAAAAAAACAGGTCAATATCAAAAAAACAGGTCAATATCGCTAGATATTTTTTCTAAAAAATTACTTTTTAGCCAATGAAAACGCGTCTATTTATAGGTTATATAATAAAAAGAAATAGTCCATGTTCGCGGAGTTAAAATGCGAACAGAACTGATATGTTATAGGTCCGTGGCGTTCCTACTGTGAAGCAATTCAATTTTGACAACGGCTCAATTATTGCATAAAATGGGTTTTGTGCGCAATCCAAAAAACAACAACAATTTTATATACAAAAGAAGATATTTCAGATCTTCAGCCATTTGTATCCTCCATCTAGAAAAACTATAATAATGATCTCCTTAAAACAGTTTATAATGATGCAGTTCAATTACTTTTTTTAAGATAATTTAGAAATTATTTTTGTTCATGTTTCAGCGAAATATTTCAACAAAAGAATATTTTAACCTGTGAATATATATATTCTCTAAAGCTGGAAAAAAGTTTTAATTAATGAAAAAAGAAACTACCGGTATAATTATTTTATTTGCAAAAACAAAGGAAGAAAAAAATTAAATATAGGTCATGTTTGTTTACTACATTTCATCTCCGTCCACTTATAGATTATTGCCTGTAATTTTCAAAATTCAAAAGATAACATTATGCAATCTAGATCAATAATGAGGGGTTTGGATACAAAGATATTTGACACTGGTTCATACAATTCTCCATAGTCTCTCAACATGAAGGTACATATGGTGATCAACAACTCTGTGTATTTTTGTTTGACAAACATGATTGTGTTGTTATTCATGAAACTAACCGTTTTTCAGCACCCCTCCCCAACCACGTGATTTAAATCTGTCTAGAGGTATGTCACTTTATGAAAGCTGCTCAATCAAGAAACACATATATAACATTAATGGCAGAAAAAGTTTCCAGCACTGGCTCCTTAGGCAAGGGCAAGCTGGCTGTGGTTGCCATAGACTTTGGAACAACTTTCACAGGTTATGCATTTTCATATCACCAGGACTACCAGAAGATCTACACATCATCATATCGACAGAAGCTTCCAAAGGATCGAGTACCGACAACAGTTCTGCTTAATCCAGACAAAAGCTTTCACTCGCTTGGATACGAAGCTGAAGACAAATATGCAAATCTTGCAGAAAACGATCAGCATCAAAATTGGTTTTACTTCCAAAGGTTAAAGATGGCATTGTACATGAAAACGAAATTAAAACGACATGTAAAGATACATGACAGTCAAGGGCGACCAATGCGAGCTATGAAGATTTTTGTGATGGTTATTCAGAATTTAAAGGACTGTGCCAGAGCAGCAATAGGCGACACCATAGCCGACATTCAAGGCAGTGATATTCATTGGGTGCTGACAGTTCCTGCAATATGGTCAGACTCAGCCAAACAGTTCATGAGAGAGGCAGCCCTGCAAGGTGGTATAGCTGAGAACCAGCTTCAGTTGGTCCTGGAACCAGAGGCTGCTTCCCTGTTCTGTAAAGAGGAACCATTCATGAGGACAACCAACCCAGACCAGACGGGTGCAACTGCTAAGATGTCGGAAGGCCACAAATACATCCTTGCTGACCTAGGGGGCGGGACAGCCGACATATGCATACATCAAATAGTCGCAAATGGGAACTTAAGAGAATTACAAAGAGCAATGGGAGATTCCCTAGGGGGAACGTGTGTGGATAATGCCTTCCAGCAGTTCTTCATCAAACTCATTGGTGCCGATACATGGATGGCATTCAAAGAAGAATACATGGATGAATACTTACACATGATGAGAATGTTTGATATTAAGAAAAACTCATTTTCAACAAACAGTTCTGGAGACATAGTTTTGAGTCTTCCCAATGGTTTGATGGAAAAAATTGAAGAGCATTTTGGTAAAAACATGAGTGAAATTATACCTGAAACAAACTATTCAGATTGCATCTCAGTCGACAAAAGAAATAAACTTAAAATCAGTGTGAAGGTGATGGAGAGCTTCTTCAAGCCAACTGTTGAAGGTGTTGTCAAGGTTATCAAGGACATTCTTATGGAGACAGAGACAGAGAATATCCAAACATTGCTGATGGTCGGAGGATTTTCTGAATCCCCATATTTAGGGGAGGTAATCAAGTCTCAGATTACTGGAGTAAGAGTTATCTTCCCACCAGAGGGCAGCTTGGCAGTCCTGAAGGGGGCAGTGTTGATGGGATACAAACCAAAGACATTAGTGGAACGGAAAGCAAGATTTTCTTATGGATTTCTTGTGATGCAAACATTCCAAGAGGGCATCCACCCTGCCAGCCTGAAGGTGATACATGATGGAGAAGAGTGCTGTGACATGATGTTTGAAAAGGTGATCACAAAGGGAGAGGTGCTCACCACAGGTCAGGTGGTAAAGTATTCAGGATATTCCAGTAATAAAACAAAGGAAAGTAAGCATATTACCAGGTATACTGCGCTATATAGATCCACACAACCAGACCCCACCTACTGTACAGAAGAGGAAGGATGTTCAATGGTTGGACATATTGAGCAGAAGCCACCAAAGAAAGGATGGCCTGATAAAGTTGATCTGGAGTTCCAACTGATTGTTGGTGAGACGGAGTTTACTGTGAAAGTGTTCAACAAAACAACAGGAGCTCAGTATAAGGCAAAAATGGAATTCTTATAAAGCACGAAGCTGTGTTATTTTTTAGTAAAGGATTAAAAATGGAAAATTAGACTCATTAAACATTTCCATAAACACAAGTTTTTACAAGTTTAAGCAAACAACTGTTTTGACAATTACAGATTACACATTTTTCGTACTCAGACATCACCAATGTTTACAGTGAACGAGAAACACTATTGCACATTCTAATAATAGTCGCTGAAATAGACAACAGTATCCAGTAAGGGTTATTTGTGAAACTCAAGGATTACAAATGAACTTGAAGAAGATTAGCGTAACTTAAACATCTTTGAATAACAATAACAATCTGAATATTAAATCAATGTATGTTTGCTTAATCATTAAATTGGGTATAAGGTGGATCATATATCGATCGAATGAAAAAGATACAGTGGTAAATAAGGCAAACAGAGTAGTCTTTCTTGGAATTTGAACAACACTTAATACAGACTACTTATAACATATTAAAGCAAAAGAATACAAAGATGACCCTAAATCGATCACCCGAGTACTGGCACATTAACGAACTTCTTCAAAATCTTATGGTCATATATACAATCAAAATCTTATGGTCATATATACAATCTGTGCAAGTTTGGTTAAGATTGTTCAAGAAATGTGTGCTCTGTTGTGTATAACAACATTGATATAAAAACACTGACAAAGTTTGGTAAAAATCAAATACAAAATGAAGGTGCTAGAGTGTAACACCTTTGGCAGAGCCAAATGTGACCCCAGGGCTACATGTATTATATGAGAGCTGTGTGCTTTCAGAGAAGATTTTTTTAGTTTTTCCTTATACAAGTCTATGTAAAACGTGACCCCTGGAGTGGGACCAAAGGTGATCCCACAGTCACCATTTGAACAAACTTGGTAAAGAACCATAAGAGTATAGTAAATGCAAAATATTAAACCTCTGGCTCTTGTAGCTCCACAGAAGAAGACTTTAATGTGTTTCCTATATAAGTCTAAGTAAACCCGTGAACTCAGAGGCGCAACCAAATTTGACACCAGGGTCACCATTTGAACAAACTTGGTAGAGGACCATAAGCTTATAGCAAATGCAAAATATTAAACCTCTGGCTCTTGCAGTTCCAGAGAAAGATTTTTTTCCAGTTTTTCCCTATACAAGCCTATGTAAAACTGTGACCCCCGGGGCAGGGCCAAATGTGACCCCAGGGTCACCATTTAAACAAAATTGGTAGAGGACCATAAGCTTATAGCAAATGCAAAATATTTAACCTCTGGCTCTTGCAGTTTCGGAGAAGAAGATTTTTAAAGTTTTTCCCTATACATGTCTATGTAAAACATGTGACCCTTGGGGCGGGGCCAAGTGTGACCCCAGGATCACCATTTGAACAAACTTGGTAAAGGACCATAATCTTATAGTGATTAAACCTCTGGCTCTTGTAGTTTCAGAGAAGATTTTTTTCCCCCCTATATAAATCTATGTAAAACTGCGACCCCACGGGTGAGCCCAAATTTGACCCAAGGCTCACCATTTGAATAAACTTAGTAGAGGACCATAAGCTGATGCTACATGTAATACATGAGAGCTCTGTGCCTTGTGGTTTCAGAGAAGATTTTTTAAAGTTTTTCCATATGTCTATATGAAAAACATGAACAATCTCAATATACAAACTTTGGACCCCCGGGGCAAGGCCATTTTTGACTTCATTTGAACAAACTTGATAGTCTAGGCGTTGGCGATCATTTTAAAAGAAAACCTGTTGAAATCTGTCGAGTGGTTCTTGAGAAGAAGATTGTTTAAGATTTCGAACATATATGGTAATGGCGGCCATCTTGGATGTCACGCTGACCTAATTTGAACAAATCTAAAAAGCATTTATCTAAGGATCATCCATGTGAAATTTGGTCAAAATTGGCCAAGCGGTTTTTGAGAAGTCGTTTGAAGAAAAGTTAACGCCGACGACGACGCCGCCGACGGACGACGGACGAAGAGTGATCCCAATAGATAACCTTGAGCCTTCAGCTCAGGTGATCTAAAAATGATTGATTGAATTGGATTTTATAGTCGCACCAACAGCTAAGGTCATATGGCGACTTTCCAGCTCCCATTGGTGGAGGAAGACCCCAGGTGCCCCTCCGGGCAATTTTCGTGCACGGGCGGCACCTGGGTAGAACCACCGACGTTCCGCAAGCCAGCTGGATAGCTTCCTCACATGATCTAAAAATGACCTATCGTATTAACGAGGCAAAATATAGCATTTGTAACGAAATCAAGGGCCATAACTCCGTTGTTACTGGTCCGATCTGCCTGGTTTTCGAACTTGTCCAAGCTTTTATTGACATTAACAATCTGGTAAAGTTTTGGTAAACGAGCGCATGAGAACTGAAGGCCCGATCATCTTAACGAGGCAAAATATAGCAATTTTAACTAAATCCAAGACCATAACTCTGCTGTTACTAGGGACCGATCTGGCTGGTTTTGAACTTGTCCGAGCCTTCATTGATAATTAACAATCTTGTAAGTATAGTTTGGTAAAAGACTCAGATGAAAGATGAAGGCCCTATCGTCTTAACGAGGCGAAATATAGCATTTTTAACTAAATCAAGGGCCATAACTCCGCTGTTACTGGTCCGATCTGGATGGTTTTCGAACTTCTCTGTGAGCTTTCATTAATATTAACAATCCGGAAAAGTTTGGTAAAGATCGGATGAAAAATGAAGGCTCTATCATCTTAACGAGGCAAAATATAGCATTTTTAACTAAATCAAGGGCCATAACTCCGCTGTTACTGTTCCGATCTGGCTGGTTTTTGAACTCTCTCCGAGCTTTCATTGATATTAACAATCTCTTACAGTTTCGTAAAGATCAGATGAAAAATGAAGGCCCTATCGGTCTTAACGAGGCAAAAATATAGCATTTTTAACTAAATCAAGGGCCATAACTCCGCTGTTACTGGTCCAATATGGCTCGACTTTCAATAAAAAAAAATAAACAAGAGGCCCAAGAGGGCCTGTGGACGCTCTACTGGCTAAAACAGCTCTTATAGATTTAGATACATATAGCTAGATATAGCTCTCTTCTCCAATAGATTTAACAAAGGAGAATACAATACAGCATTTTTCACAACAAATCAAGGGCCATAACTCTGTTATTACTAACAAGATCTAGCTGGTTTTCGAAATTGTCCAAGATTTCATTGATATACCGCGCTTTGCACAAATAGACAACATATGGAGGCTTCCTGCCAAATTTCGTAGAAATCCAACAAGCAGTTTAAGAGGAGTAGCGTCGACAAGAAATTTAAAATAAAAATGTCAAAGGGCCATAACTCCGTCAAAAATCAGCGAAACTGGAACAAAAGCGTGACTATGCACAACTAGACATCTTACCGATGCGTCCTGCAAGTTTCGTCAAAATTCAACAAGGCATTAAGGATGAGTAGCGCCGACAAGAAATTTTAAGAAGTGTCAAGTAATTAAAAAAATAATGAAAAGAAAAATCAAAAAAAAAAAAAGAAGATTTTTTTTCAGTTTTTGCTCTATACAAGCCTTAGTAAAACTGTGACCCCCCAGGGTGGGGGCCAAATGTGACCAATGGGTCACCATTTGAACAAACTTGGTAGAAAGACCATAAGCTTATAGAAAAGTGCAAAATATTAAACCTCTGGCTCTTGCAGTTTCAGAGAAGAAGATTTTTTAAGTTTTCTTTCCTATACATGTCTATGTAAAACATGTGACCCTTGGGCCGGGGTCAAATGTGACCCGAGCGGTCACCATTTGAACAAAATTGGTAAAGGACCATAAGCTTATAGCAACAGCAAAATATTAAACCTCTGGCTCTTGCAGTTTCAGAGAAGATTTTTTTTTTTAATTTTTTCCCTATACATGTCTATGTAAAATATGTGACCCTTGGGGCGGGGCCAAATAATGTGACCCCAGGGTCACCATTAGAACAAACTTGGTAAAGGACCATAAGCTTATAATGAAATGTAAAATATCCAACCCTCTGGCTCTTGTAGTTTCCGAGAAGAAGGATTTTTAAAAAAAAATCCTATATAAGTCTATGTAAAACTGTGACCCTCGGGGCAGGGACAAATTTGACCCCAGGGTCCACCATTTGAACATACTTAGTAGAGGACCATAAGCTGATGCTACATGTAATACATGAGAGCTCTGTGCCATGTGGTTCCAGAGAAGAAGATTTTTTTCAGTTTTCCCTATACAAGCCTATGTAAAACCCTCGGGTGGGGCCAAATGTGACCCCTGGGTCACCATTTTAACAAACTTGGTAGAGGACCATAAGCTTATAGTAAATGAAAAATATCAAACCTCTGGCTGTTGTAGTTCCGAGAAGAAGATTTTTAAAAAAAAAATCCTATATAAGTCTATATAAAATTGTGACCCCCAGGGCGGGGGACAAATTTGACCCCAGGGTCACCATTTGAACAAACTTAGTCGAGGACCATAAGCTGATGCTACATGTAATACAGTGAGAGCTCTGTGCCTTGTGGTTTCAGAGAAGAATAGTTTTTTTAAGTTTTTTCCTATATGTCTATATGAAAAACATGCAAAACCTCAATATACAAATTTTGGACCCCCGGGGCACGGCCATTTTTGACCCCGCGGGACTTTATTTGAACAAACTTAATAGTCTATGCGTTGGCAATCATTTTAAAAGAAAAACTGTTGAAAATCTGTCCAGCGTACTGGAGAAGAAGATTTTTTAAGGTTTCGGACCATATATGGTAATGGCAGCCATCTTGGATGTAGGGCTGACCTAATTTTAACAAATCTTAAAAGCATTCATCTAAGGGTCATCCATGTGAAGTTTGGGACAAAATTATCCAAGCGGTTTCTGAGGAGAAGTCGTTTGGAGTAAAGTTAACGGACGACGGACGGACGGACGACGGAAGACGGACAACACACCATCCCATAAAGGCCCAGTAGAGCTAAAAATTAATAAAATAAAATAAAAAAAGAAAGAAAATTAATGGAAAAAAAAAAATAATAAAAAAATAAAATAATAATAATAATAAAAAGAGCTGTCAGGAGAACAGCGCAGCTCGACTATTCGATTTTTTCAGAGAATAATAAATTATATAGCTAGTATAAACCACCAGAAAACAAGGCTTAAACCCCAACACACATTGTTTAGCCTCTGTTTTTCTATAGCTATGTGTAAGAATTGATTAAAACTACAGAGAAATATGTAAACAAAAAAATATAATAAAAAAATCAAGTTTTGAGTGGGGTGTGGGTGGGGTGAGTAGGGGTGGGTGGTGTGTGTGTGTGTGGGGGGGGGGGGGGGGGGGGGGGTAGGTGGTGGTGAGGGCAATATATTATGTGTAAGAAGCTATGTAATAATTTGCCAAAAACACAAAAAATATGTAAAAAAAAAAAAAATCGAGTTTTGAGTGGGGATGGGGGAGAGGGGTGGGGTGGGGGAGAGCAACATATATGTGTAAGAAGCTATGTAACAATTGACCAAAACAACACAGAAATATGGTAAAACAAAATAATAATAAAAATATTTCGAGTGTGGGAATGTGGGAGAGGGGGGTGGAGAGGCAGGGATTGAGGTGGAGTGGGAGCAACTTATGTGGTGTAAGAAGCTATGTGTAAGAGATTGACCAAAACAACACAGAAATATGTAAAAAAACAAGAGGCCCAAGGAGGGCCTGTGACGCTCTACTGGCTAAAACATAAAGTTTATGTATCATATCATTCAAGCCGGAACATGGCGACGACATAAGCAACTAGGCTTGGTACTGATCATCCCTGCCAAGTTTTGTTGAAATCCAGCCAGACGTTCAGGAGAACTAGTCTGTAATGAAGTTAGTGTATTAAAAACCTTTAAGGAGTCATAACTGCCAAAATTCTTTCAACCAGAACACGGCAATGATAGTGCAATTAGGCTTGGTACTGATCATCCCCACCATGATTCGCTGAAATCTCGGCAAGGAGTTCAGAATAGACTAATCTGGACAAAGTTTGTCTGTTAAAACCGTTAAAGGGCCATAACTCTGCAAAGAATAATTCAACCGGAATATGGCGATGATATGCACAACTAGGCTCGATACTGATCATCCTTGTCAAGTTCAGCTGAAATCCAGCAGGGGTTCAGGAGAATTCGCCCGGAAAATGTTTTGCATCCAAAAACATTTCAAGGACCATAACTCTGGCCAAAAATCGGTAAACTGGAACGCGACCGATGGTATGCACAACTAGGCTGGGTGCTGATCATCCCCTAAAGTTTCGTTGAAATCTTAGCGAGGGGTTCAGGAGAACTAGTCCGGACAAAGTTTGTGTATTAAAACCTTTAAAGGGCCATAACTCTGCCAAAAATCATTCCACCGGAACACGGTGTATGATTTCCACAACTAGACCTGGAACTGGTCATCCCTAAAAAGTTTTGTTTAAATCTGGACAGGGGTTCGAGAGAACTAGTCTGGACAAAGTATGTGTATTAAAAACTTTAAACAGATATAACCTCCCCCAAAATCATTCAACCGGAACACGGTGATGATATGTACAACTAGGCTTGGTACTGATCATCCCCTGAAAAGTTTCACTGAAATCCGTCCAAATGAAGGCCCTTTCGTCTTACTGAGGTCAAAATATAGCATTTTTCAGAAAATCAAGTGCCACAACTCCTGTGTAAATGGTTCCAATCTGGCTTTTTTCAATCAGAGCTTTCATTGCTATTAACAATTATGATAAAGTTTGTTAAAGATTGGAAGAAAAATGAAGGGACTATCGTCTTAACGAGGCAAAATATAGCTTTTTTAACTAAATCAAGGGCCATAACGTCCGCTGTTACAGGTCCAATCTGGCCGGTTTTTTTGAACTTGTTCCAAGCTTTCATTGACATTAACAATTTGGTATAGTTTGGTAAAGATTTGGTGAAAAATGAAGGCCCTATCATGTTAACGAGGCAAAATATAGCGCTTGTAACTAAATCAAGGGCCATAACTCCGCTGTTACTGGTCCAATCTTGCTGGTTTTCAAACTTGTACGAGCGTTTCATTGATATTACCATCTGGTAGAAGTTTGGTAAAGATCAGATGAAAAATGAATGCCCTATCATCTAACGAGACAAAATATAGCATTTTTAAGCTAAATCAAGGGCCATAACTCTGCTGTTACTTGTCCGATCTGGCTGGTTTTCGATCTTGTCCGAGCTTTCATTGATATTAACAAGTCTGGTATAGCTTGGTAAAGGTCGGTTGAAAAATGAAGGCGCCTATCATGTTAACGAGGGCCAAAATACAGCGCTTTTAACTAAATCACAGGGCCATAACTCCGCTGTTACTGGTCCGAGCCGGGCTGGTTTTCGAAATAGGTCCAAGCTTTCATTGATATTAACAACCTGTTAAAGTTTGGTAAAGATCGGATGAGAAATGAAGGCCATATCGTCTTAACGAGCTTAATATAGCAATATAGCATTTTTACTAAATCAAGGACCATAACTCCGCTGTTATCTGGTCCGATCTGGTGGTTTTCGAACTTATCCGAGCTTCCATTGATATTAACAACCTGTTAAAGTTTGGTAAAGATCGGATGAGAATGAAGGCCCTATCGTCTTAACGAGACAAAAATTAACAACGGGACGACTGACACTCGCCATCCATAAGCACTTGGCCATTAGCGCTAACAAGAGAAGAGAATTCGGACAGAACAGAAAGTTACTTAACTTTGCGTTCCCTTTTGTCTTTGGTAATGTATTATTTCATACTTTAATTAATACCAGCTTATTTATTGGAAGTTCTCCTTTTATTATCATGGCTCTCTAATTTGTCATGGTTTCATGCATACTTCCCAGGCCAGAAAAGATGATTTAAACATTCTGTGTTCATATTGCACCATTCACAGTGGCTTGAGTCAACGAAACAAAGTTACGATACAATTTGATTAAATCAAGAAGCCGTTCACTTTGTCTCATACAAATCCGAAATCTCTTTATTTGGACATATTCGAGGACAGCAACTCTGGTAATGCACATGTTGAATTTTGTTCAGTGTTTAACTTATTCGAATCTTTACTGAAACATACCTTCATATAAATTTGGTGAAAATCAGTATCAGGATAAAGCTGCTATCCTGCCAACAACTTTTACAAAATATGGTACACCGTTTCTAAGCCTACTAACAATAAGGTATATTATGCTGCGAATCTGAACTCTTTTAACTACAAATACAAATGCCTTAACCAGCTAGGCAAATATCACCTATTGTTATCATTGCCAAATTGACTTACGGGTACTTAAATACTCATTTTAGCTCTACTGGCCAAGGCCAGCAGAACTTATGGGATGGCGAGTTGTCCGTCGTCCGCTCGTCTGTCCGTCCGTCTGTTAACTTTTGTCTC
>JAWPHD010024036.1:0-20396 GCA_037043455.1 Cyrtodaria siliqua
GTGGTGGGGGGGGGAGAGGCGGGAGTTGGTTGGGGGCGGGGGGGGGGGGGGGGGGGGGGGGGGGGGGGAGGGGGCAACATATATGTGTAAGAATTGACTAAAACAACAAAGAAATTTGTAAAAAAAAAAAAGTTTCAAGTGTGGGGGCGGGGGATGGGGTGAGAGGCGGGGTGGGGGTTGCAGCATATATGTGTAAGAATTGACTAAAACAACACAGAAATATGTATGTGTAAGAATTGACTAAAACAACAAAGAAATTTGTAAAAAAAAAAAAAGTTTCAAGTGTGGGGGCGGGGGAGGGGGTGAGTGGCGGGGTGGGGGTCTGCAGCATATATGTGTAAGAATTGACTAAAACAACACAGAAATATGTAAAAAAAAAAAAAAAATCAAGTATGGGTGGTGTGGGGGGGGGGGGGGGGGAGTGGCGTGTGGTGGGGGGGGGGGGGGGAGAGGCGGGAGTTGGTTGGGGGCGGGGGGGGGGGGGAGGGGGCAACATATATGTGTAAGAATTGACTAAAACAACAAAGAAATTTGTAAAAAATAAAAGTTTCAAGTGTGGGGGCGGGGGAGGGGGGTGAGTGGCGGGGTGGGGGTTGCAGCATATATGTGTAAGAATTGACTAAAACAACACAGAAATATGTAAAAAAATAAATAATCAAGTATGGGTGGTGTGTGGGGGGGGGGGGGGGGGGGGGGGGGGGGGGGGGGGGGGTGATGATGGGGGGGGGATGGAGGGGGGGGATGAGAGGCAGGGTGGGGGCAGCAAGTTTTTCAAGGGTGGGGGAGTGGGGGGTGCGGGGGGGGGGGGGAGATGGCGGGGGAGTGGGGGTGGGGTGGTGGGGGGGGGGGCAACATATATGTGTAAGAATTGACTAAAACAACAAGAAATATGTAAAAAAAAAAAAAAAAGAAGTTTCAAGTCTGAGGGGGGTTGGAGATGGGGGGTGGGGCGGGGGGAGATGGGGTGGGGGGAGGGTTGCAACATATATGTGTAAGAATTGACTAAAAGAATGTGTATGAATTGACAGAAATATGTAAAAAAAAAAAAGGTGTGGAGGGGAGTGGGGGTGGGGGGGTAGGAGGAGGGAGCCCATGCCCCAATATGAGTGAAGTAATAAGATGCATAATGCTATAACAAATCCCAAACCAAAATTATAGATATATACATGCTTACATGCACAACCCTAGATCTGCCTTTATTACACACTTTATGGGCCATCACAATTTGGGTTCCATGGGAGCCCAGAATTTGCAGAAGACAAAATTACTTATCCAACCCTTTACAACATACTATAAGCAAACTAATTCTAAAATTTAGTTCAGCTAGACATGAAATGTAAGAGATATAGACCTGTAAACACAGCTACACGCAAAATTTGATGTGAAAAGACATATTTTAAGGGCTATCAGAATTTGGGTTCCATAGGAGCCCAGGGGTTACAGGAACCAAAATTACTTACGCAGCCCTTACGATAATGCTAATAAGGAAGCTAATGGCCAAATCTGGTTGTGCTAGGGTAAGAATTGTAAGAGATATAGACTTGTAAACACAGCTTACACGCAAAATTTGATGTGAAATGGGGCACATTTTATGGGCTTATCATAATTTGGGTTCCATGGGAGCCCATGGGTTACAAGAACCAAAATTGCTTATGCAGCCTTTAAGATAATGCTATAAAGGAAGCCATGAACAAATTTGGTTGTTGGTTGTGCTAGGATAAGAAATTAAGAGATATAGACTTGTAAACCCAGCTTACACGCAAACCTTGATGTGGGACGCCGACGCCGACACCAACGCCGACACCAACGCCGACGCCGGGGTGATTACATAAGCTCTATTATTCTTGGAATAGTCGAGCTAAAAACGCTTAACAACGAACACTTATTCACAAATAACACCTGAAACGCGCACCCTTTTTATATGGTTTAATTTGCGGGACCCGGTACGTTTTTTGACATGATTTGCGGCGAGATCCTAAAACTGTAAAAGAAAATATTGTTTTTGTTTTTGTTTTTGTTATATGATGCAATGGATAAATGAAAGGAAAATAAAGGAAAATAGAAGCTTATTGTTTGATTCTAATCACATGTGTATTATTGATTAATTATAAATAAAACACAGCAAAAAAGCGAAATATTCAATATCGATAAAAATTATGTATCGGCAACAATTCATTGGTAATATCAATTTTGGGGCAAGTTAAAAAAAAATCAGGGCAAGTGACTTTTCAGTCCGGGCATTTGAACTTCTGAAATCTACAGTACAGCTCATGCGAAGCCGACACTTTACTCTATCATGCCGAGTGAGAAACGTACTTACGCAGAGTTTTGATGATAAAACTAGAGTAAAGAGTAATAAAGTGTGGGGTTCGCGTGAGCTGTACTGTACCTTCTCCAAGCAACTATATATATATAATACTAAATAAATAAAATCCATGGGTGGGTGTATTTTAGCCGACTTAAATTCTATAGGTGGGTCTTGCAAACAGAATTTTCCATCTATGGGTGGGTGGTCAATTTCAAAAGTGCCTTCCTGGGGTCCCATGTAAGTTTTAATGGAATAGCCCTCAAATAAGTTCGGCAATGAGTAAAATAGATTTATTAATTACACAATTTACACATACCATGCATTCCATGTCTTTTGTCTGTGAATAGCTGTGACAAAGCCCAGAATGCATCCTGAATAGAAATCAAAATAGAATCATTTACCTATTTATACAGAACTTGAAAGATAAAGAAGTTTCAATCAAAATTGTACTTGCTATTACAATCTCCTCCTCAATCCACCTGGTTATTAAAGGGTATGTAGCGACACAGCCAAACCCTCTTTAATATTGAGAGTTTTGAAACACTTGAATAAGGGTGAAAGAATTATCAAAATCGGATGATAAACAAAGAAGATATGATCATTTGAAGTTTCTGTTGAAACAGATATGGAAGCGGCCATTTTGAGAGCTATGACATCACGGTTCTAAATGACCATATATGGAATATTTATAAATATGAAAATTTACTGATTTATAGGGGGAAAATGACAGCAACTGTATAAAAAATATGTATTACTTAATGGCAATAATGATTTATATCACCAGTAAAAAAAATCATTCATTTGCAGTGATTTTCTTCGTTTTAAATGATATTTATCAATATTCCATATATGGTAATATGGAACTATGACGTCATAGTTCTAAAAATGGCGGCTCCCATATTCGTTTTAGAACAACATTTAAATGGTCATATCTTTTTTATTTATCATCCGATTTTGATAATTCTTTCATCTTTTTCCAAGTTTTTCAGAACTCTCAATAATAGAGTTTGTTTGGCTGTGTCACTACATTCCCTTTAACTACAGCACGTTATTACTAAATTGAACATCAGGTTTTATTGATAATCAATTTGAAGGATGCAAAATATTAAGCCATTATGACAACAGTATTTTAATTCATTAAAATCTTGATTTGTTAAAATCTCACAGCGTCCCATTAGTTTTTCTACTGAGAAACACATAGTATTCACTCTTTTCCTATACAAAAAACATCATCAGTGACATATCCATGTATAAAAATTTTATAATATGCATGAAAGCTTCAAATATCAATTAAATGCTTTTTCCATATAAGCCATTCTCCCGACAAAAGCACAAGCCTTACCTCTTCATTTAGGTACATGAGAAGCAGGGCTGCAATTTCACTCATGCCCTGACAATATCCCACCTCTGTGTTGTACATGGAGTAGGCTGCAAGTACATGGAACAGGGCCTGCTGTCTGAAATATCAAGTAAAACTACAAAATGTGTCCACTAGAAACGTGTCCTGCTTAAAAGCTGTCCGTCACATAGAAACATTCAATCAAGCGTGTACGACTCTCAAGGTCACTCACTAAACTTCTTTTAGTAGGAACATGCTGCTGTCATGTTAGTGAGAATAAAGTTTGAAAGCTGTAGGGCTGTTAGTGTTTATAAAATCAACTCAATTACCCGAGTATAAAAAGTAAGTCAAGGTCATTCTTTAACTCCAGTCCTTGTAGTTTCAGATAACAAGTTTTAAAGATTTTCCTATATAACTGTATGTAAACGTGTGATCAGTAAGAAAAAATGACTGCTAACACGTGTTGCAAACGCTGATGTCCACACCAACACTGATGGACATCGTGTCATTGCATAAGGCATGCCGGCATGTGAGCAGTAAAGCTAAAGATTTCCTATTATTTTCAACTAAAACTGCCAGTTTCTCACATAATTCATTAAGGTACTATAAAAATTTGTGTCTTAAAAGCCTAAAACCTTTGGCTCAAACAAATCACATTATTTTAAATGACATTTTTTCAATAGATGCACACACTGACCAACAACGCAGCAACTATATGCTCCCCAAAATGTTAACGACGGGAGTAAAAAACCCACATAAATGTATGTACTTACTTGACCCCGTATTTCTCGCGGAACATGATATGATTCCTGTACGTCCTATTTACATCCAGATCTATCTGTCGTATATGTGGAGATATTGAACGTGCTCTACTCTTCATTCTCTGAAAAGGAGTAGGTAGGATAATAAACACCTAGTTATATCATCAGTGTTACATATTAATAATATGTGTATCATCACATTGTTATATCATTATCACAGTGTTATTATATCATTATCGGAGTGTCATTATATCATTATTGTTATTATATCATTATCACAGTGTTATCATATCATTATCACAGTGTTATTATATCATTATTGTTATTATATCATTATCACAGTGTTATCATATCATTATCACAGTGTAATTATATCATTACAGTGTTATTATATCATTACAGTGTTATTATATCATTATCACAGTGTTATTATATCATTACAGTGTTATTATATCATTACAGTGTTATTATATTATCACAGTGTTATTATATCATTACAGTGTTATTATATCATTACAGTGTTATTATATCATTACAGTGTTATTATATCATTATCACAGTGTTATTATATCATTATCACAGTGTAATTATATCATTACAGTGTTATTATATCATTACAGTGTTATTATATCATTACAGTGTTATTATATCATTACAGTGTTATTATATCATTACAGTGTTATTATATCATTACAGTGTTATTATATCATTACAGTGTTATTATATCATTACAGTGTTATTATATCATTACAGTGTTATTATATCATTACAGTGTTATTATATCATCAGTGTGCTAATGATATAATATCACCGATAATATAACACTGTGATATCATCACAGTGTTATTATATCATCAGTGTTATTATATCATCACATTTGTTATATCATCACAGTGTTATATCATCACAGTGTTATTATATCACACAGTGTTATATCATCAGTGTTATTATATCATCACAGTGTTATATCATCACTGTGTTATTATATCATCACAGTGTTATATCATTGCAGTGTTATTATATCATCAGTGTTATTATATCATCAGTGTTATTATATCATCATAGTGTTATTATAGCATCACAGTGTCATTATATCATCACAGTGTCATACCATCACAGTGTTATATCATCAGTGTTATATCATCACAGTGTTATTATATCAACAGTGTTATATCATCACAGTGTTATTTTATCATCACAGTGTTATATCATTACATTGTTATTATAGCATCATCATAGTGTTATTATATCATCATAGTGTTATTATATAATCACAGTGTCATTATATCATCACAGTGTCATACCATCACAGTGTTATATCATCAGTGTTATATCATCACAGTGTTATTATATCATCAGTGTTATATCATCAGTGTTTTTTATCATCACAGTGTTATATCATGACAGTGTTATTATATCATCACAGTGTTATTATATCATCAGTGTTATTTTATTGTCAGTGTTATATCATGACAGTGTTATATCATGACAGTGTTATTAAATCATCACAGTGTCATTATATCATGACAGTGTTATATCATCACAGTGTTATTATATCGTCAGTGTTATATCATCACAGTGTTATTAAATCATCACAGTGTCATTATATCATCAGTGTTATATCATCATTACAGTGTCATTATATCATCACAGTGTTATTAAATCATCACAGTGTCATTATATCATTACAGTGTCATTATATCATCAGTGTTATATCATCACAGTGTTATTAAATCATCACAGTGTCATTATATCATCAGTGTTATTATATCATCACAGTGTCATTATATCATTAGTGTTATATCATCACAGTGTTATTATATCATCACAGTGTTATTATTCCACCACAGTGTTATTATATCATCAGTGTTATTATATCATCAGTGTTATTATATCATCAGTGTTATATTGTCAGTGTTATATCATCAGTTATATCATCATTACAGTGTCATTATATCATCACAGTGTTATTAAATCATCACAGTGTCATTATATCATCACAGTGTCATTATATCATCAGTGTTATTATATCATCACAGTGTCATTATATCATCAGTGTTATATCATCACAGTGTTATTAAATCATCACAGTGTTATTATTCCATCACAGTGTTATTATATCATCAGTGTTATTATATCATCAGTGTTTTTATATCATCAGTGTTATATTGTCAGTGTTATATCATCAGTTATATCATCACGGTGTTATTATATCCTCAGTGTTATTATATCCTCAGTGTTATTATATCATCACAGTGTCATTATATCATCAGTGTTATATCATCACAGTGAGTGTTATTAAATCATCACAGTGTTATTATATCATCACAGTGTTATTATATCATCAGTTTTATATCATCACAATGTTATTATATCATCACAGTGTTATTATATCATCAGTGTTATATCGTAAGTGTTATATCATCAGTTATATCATCACAGTGTTATTTTATCCTCAGTGTTATATCATCACAGTGTTATTATATCATCAGTGTTATATCATCACAATGTTATTATATCATCACAGTGTTATTATATCATCAGTGTTATATCGTCAGTGTTATATCATCAGTTATATCATCACAGTGTTATTTTATCCTCAGTGTTATATCATCACATTGTTATATCATCACAGTGTAATTATATCATCAGTGTTATATCATCACAATGTTATTATATCATCACAGTGTTATTATATCATCAGTGTTATATCGTCAGTGTTATATCATCAGTTATATCATCACAGTGTTATTTTATCCTCAGTGTTATATCATCACATTGTTATATCATCACAGTGTAATTATATCCTCACAGTGTTATTATATCATCACAGTGTTATTATATCATCAGTGTTATATCGTCAGTGTTATATCATCAGTTATATCATCACAGTGTTATTATATCCTCAGTGTTATATCGTCACAGAGTTATATCATCACAGTGTTATATCATCAGCAGCGGTTTTTTTCCTTCTTTGGACGGTTCCCAATCGCCAAAAAATAGCATTTTCCGCAATTTTGAGTAAAAAAAATTCCCAATTCCAGATTTTTCTTTCCAAAATTGTAAAATGTTTCAGAATAATCTTCTTAATAAAGT
This sequence comes from Cyrtodaria siliqua, assembly GCA_037043455.1. NCBI lineage: Eukaryota > Metazoa > Mollusca > Bivalvia > Adapedonta > Hiatellidae > Cyrtodaria > Cyrtodaria siliqua. The sequence continues at coordinate 7,505 of JAWPHD010024036.1, forward strand.
TTTTTACCAGGGTTTTCGACGTTTCTTCTGCTTTTCTGTGTAAATTGAAACGCAAAAAACAGCCTCGTCACCCGAGGACGACGCCATGGTGTTTATGCGTTGCAGAAATGCTTTACCGCTTGTATGTTATCGAAACGCTTTCCGCTATTATATTCTACTATGTAACAAGTGCCTCAGCGAGCGATGGGCTAATACTAAATAAAGGACGAATAACAGAAATCGTCTGGGCCAGGAAACTCTTTCCTCGGTCATGAGAATATGCAGAGAATCTGGTGCAACCCTAAATGACAATGAACTTAACAGCATTGTTAACATTTTCAGGGACAACAAAAACAGGGAAATTATTCTGTAACAACACAGTGAAGTACAATAAAAACTTGAAACATTACAGTTGTGAAAATATTTTATTATGTAAAGCATCAATAAATATGTAATATTTTACAAAATACAAAAACATTTTTTTCCCCCAATTCTGAGAAAAAACACGTGTTTTTTCCCAATTTGACCGGTCACGGACCCATTCCCAAAATGGTGAAAAAAACGTTGATCAGTGTTATATTATGAGTGTTATTATATCATCACAGTGTTATATCGTCAGTGTTATATCATCACATTGTTATATCATCACAGTGTAATTATATCCTCAGTGTTATTATATCATCACAGTGTTATTATATCCTCAGTGTTATATTGTCACAGTGTTATATCATCAAAGTCTTTTAATATGATTAATACTAGAGTAAAGAGATCTCGAAGTATGTATCAATCTCGAAGTATGTATCACCTCGATTTTCAAATGGACATACCATATGATATCTGCAGGATGTCATGAGAGGTGTTAGCCGCGAGTGTGATCCTGGAGATGAGGCATATCCACAAGAGGTGATGCAACTTTCAGAACACTTACTCTAGTAATGAACATTTTATTATATACTTTCATAAGAAAGCTCGTAAAATAGTAAAGCATTGTATAGTAGACTACCATAGTTTTACATATGTAGGCGACGCAATGTTCATAGGAAGTATGTAGTATAGAGTATGTAGTATAGAGATACATAAGTTTGTTTTTAGTAGTATAGCGATATGGAATCAACGGTAGGAAAATGAAGGTACTAGGTATATATTATTGATAGGTATATGTAATAAATATTTATATCATCATAGTAGTATATATTTATCGAAGAGAAATACGGCAACTACCCATTACATAATGAATATACTTTAATACTTACATTATATACACCCTCTTGTTCTGCCTTGATAACGTGGACACCAAGCAATTTTGTCCATATTTCACCCCGAAGTCTGTCAGGGATACCTTTGTACACACGGCGGTTTAACTGCAACACAAATCAATTTCTGAGAGTAAATTTACATTGAAATACAGGTGTATACTCACTTTTAAAATTATATTAAATTGTCCATGATTCTACTATATAACAAGAGGTCAATGACCTTGAAGCTCTACTGATTGATTTTGATTTCAGGAAGTAGTCGCTACAGACTTGTTTTTTGAAAATCTATTTTTAACTGTGGCGGCCATCTTGAATTTCCGGCCGACCTGAAATTTTGCTAGGATCAATTAGCCATTAAGAGCAACATTCCTGTGAAGTTTCATGAAAATCCGTCAAGTAGTTTCAGAGGAGTAGTCGCTACAAGTTTTCATTATATAACTATGTAAACAAAGATGGCCGCTGGCAGCCATGTTTAACGTCAAATCAAAACGATTTTCGACAAGGACCAACATCATGTCATACTTATCATTTTAGAAAAAGTCCCATATCAATATCTCTTATTGTTTTGAAGAAGTAGTCGCTACTTACTTATTTATTTTAAATCTATTTTTAGCTGTGGCGGCCATCTTGAATTTCCGGCCGACCTGAAATTTTTCTAGGATCAACTAGACATCAAGAGCAACATTCCTGTGAAGTTTCATGAACATCCTTCAAGTAGTTTCAGAGGAGTAGTCGCTACAAGTTTTTACTATATAAATCTATGTAACCAAAGATGGCCACTGGCAGCCATGTTTAACGTCGAATCAAAATAATTTTCCACAAGGATCAACATCATGTCATGCTGATCATTTTAGAAAAAGTCCCATATCAATATCACTTATAGTTTTCAAGAAGTAGTCGCTACAAACTTGTTTTTTAAAAATCTATTTTTAGCTGTGACGGCCATCTTGAATTTCCGGCCGACCTGAAATTTTTCTAGTATCAATTAGACATCAAGAGCAACATTCCTGTAAAGTTTCATGACAATCCGCCAAGTAGTTTCAGAGGAGTAGTCGCTACAAGTTTTTACTATATAACTCTATGTAAACAAAGATGGCCGCTGCAGCCATGTTTAACGTTGAATCAAAACGATTTTTGACAAGGATCAACATCATGTCATGCTGATCATTTTAGAAAAAGTCCCATATCAATATCACTTATAGTTTTCAAGAGGTAGTCGCTACAAACTTGTATTTTAAAACTCTATTTTTAGCTTTGGCGGCCATCTTGGATTTCACATCAACATGAATTTTTGCTAGGATCAACTAGACTTTATGGGCAACATTTCTGTAAAGTTTCATGAATATCCATCCAGTAGTTTCAGAGGAGTTGTCGCTACAAATAAAAGTTTACGGACAGACGGACGGACGACGGACGCCGCACCACGGCATAAGCTCTGCTGATCTCTGATCAGTAGAGCTAAAAATGTATATGTATAAAGCCATAGGATAAAATACAACAGTACAATGCTATAATGTTCAATTTACAGTACACATTATATTTGTTTTGTTAAGTTATATCTTTACAGACAGTCCAGTAGTGTAGATCAAAATACGGTATTTGAAGACAACTATTTGTCATAGTTCGGGAATGTTTGGTTTTCTGTCACCCTGTTGGTTGTAGAACATATCAGTTTTTTAAATGAATACATATTTTGCAAAGCATGATGAAGAAAAATAAAACAGGTTAGTTTAATTTAATTAGAATGTTAAAGTAGCCATCCCGCCAACAACAGCCAAATTTTACAACATATGTACACCGTTTTTAAAACTACTGATGACGAGGTATTTATATATATTTATTACATTTTCATCGGTAACAGATTGGGATTTCTCAGTGAAAGAATATTCATAATCGCTAAATATTAACTAACTCCGAACATAAAAATAACTAACTGTGATGCTGAGTTATGACGTCAATAAAGTGGTGCTGACGTCGACGTCATGCGCCAATAACGTTCAATAAAGCGAATAATTTCGGGTAAAATCATGCATAAACAGATTTAAAATGTAATAAACAGATTATTTAACTGCTGTATTAGATTATAGGGAAATCCTTCACTCGATGGTAGACGTTCATTTTTACCATCTCGTGCAGGATTTCCCTATAATCGATCCCAGCAGTTAAATAATCTTTATATAAATTACATATTTTGAGAATCCGAACTCTATAGACACAATATAAACGGCTTTAACCAGACAGACCAACCCCCAAAATTTGGAGCGTCGAATTGAGTCACCAACTCATAATTCAATTTACACATATTCAATCACGGATATTCTATGAGCTCGTGAAAAAAATCTAAACTCTTAATCGGCAAATATTCATCAATAAACCTGAACAGCTGGATAGAGTTTTGATAAATGGGTTTGTAGTGTAATTTGCTGTTAAATGGCGGGTTAAATGTCTTTAAGTTTTTGTGGAAAGTTTTCTTACGCACGCACGCACAAAGTGACAAACATCGTTTCTATATTACCCTCCAGAGACAGCGGGGATGATAAAAACTTTTTTTTTAACCAATGCCATAAGCTTTTATTCTTCAAATAGTCAAGCTTACTTTATTTCTTATAAGGAATGATAATTCTTTAGTTAAAATATTTTAAATTTTAAAGTGGTATTAATATATCCTCCACCAAAGGTGGCAGGTGCTAAAAAATGTTTCTGTATGCTCATTAAAATACTTCTTAAACACTGCTACAAGATATACTAGTAGATGACATGACCACCAACAGCACTTTATCTCACACTTCTCTGAAATAGATTACTTGAAAACTTGGATCTGACATATTAAATCTGATCTGTTGGCCGCAAACTAACTTACACACATTTGTTTGTAAACTTCAGCGGATATTTAAAGAGATCATTCTGCCCTGCTACATATCAAATACCTCCAAACCTCTGAACATTTGTAAAAGTATAATGCTGACTTTTTATGCCATGGAACTTGTATGAATAAATCCACATTGGCTGAACGAAACTGGTCCTACCTTTTCTCCAGGAAAATATTTCTTCCAATTTTTGATCATTTTCACCCATTTTGTAGTTCTCTCTAATTCCACTTGCCTGGTCTGTATAAAACAATGTTAAATGCTAAGCAAATATAGAGAGCCTACATGTCTAATGATGCATGAAGGGAAACAAGAAATGTGATTGAAAAAAAATCTTTTTATTTTTACCTATTTCACCTCAAGACTTCATTTTTTAATTCGTTTGTAATTTGACCAAAATATTATTAATACCGTTACGGTTATACAACAGTTATACCAAGATATATGTGGTGGTCAACAAATGTTAATGGCGTACCATCATAGGTCATAGCCAGAAAGAAGAAAATAACTTTCGTTTTAATTTGATACGAGTTCTACCATAGGATTAAATATATAACATGTAATACGAGTTAACTAGCCATGGGTTTGCCCATAATAATTGTAATAGTTACAAAAGGACATGTTTACCTTGGCCTCTGCTGCGTCTGACATATGAGGTAGTACTTTGTCGCTGAAACATACAAATGTCAATTAATTAACAATGGTGACAACTGAAGAATAACATTAACTTGGACATGTATCACAAGCCTCCAAATTTAAAGAACATACCTTTTCCATCCCATCTCCAGCATGACCTTATGATGATCAATGGAATATACTTACGAAAAAATTGAAAACAAATTCTGCATTTTAAAAGTGTGTGGCCCTCTTCCGCTTGACCAAGAGTCCAATAATATTTACTCATACCCATCAACTAGAAGTGATCTAACTTCAATATTTTCGCTCATGCTTCGTATTTGTGAAAACACTTCTCGATGAAATAAAATCTGTTTCTTACTCCAAAACAACAAATATATCCTCTAAGTATATAGTAGGCAAATGTGCACATCATATAGATTAAATCTTAGTTGATGTAAATTTATCAGTTCGGTTATTTTACAAGTCTTCCCAGTACAACTGAAACTTACTGAATAAATCCATATCTGTCTGTAACCTGATAAACCTCAAAGGCAGGGTCTTCCCACGGGTCTATCTCTGCACCTTCTTCTCGACCCTAAACAGAATAAAACATTAGCAATACACCGCAAACAACATTACATGTGCCTCATTTTTTCAAAACCTCTCAACCAAAAGCATCAATGCGACAAAATATATATAAAAATATCTCAAATTTTCAATTAGTCCAGTTTTTGTTTAAAATTTATAATCATGCTTTCAATAAATGTGACATACATGTAAAACGAGGTCCATCTAGGATGGAAATGTGACATATGATGATGCTTACCTGACACTAAATGATCTTGACAAGAAACACAGAAATATACTCAATATACAAATACAATTCACAGTTGAGATATTATGGATAAGGGTAGCACAAGATTTAACTGACCTTGTCATACTTGGCAACGATGTCATATCTCTCCCGTGCTGCCCTATGTAACTCCTCATATTCATCAAGGCTCAGGGCATCTGAAATAAAAATAGCATGTTTATTTATGCCATATAGATGGTCGTTTCAGATTCATTAGGGATCGTCAGAAGTAGAAATATTTATACTTATTTATAACTCACTTCATAAACATGTGACTGCCTATGACAGCGACAAATCCAGACAACTTGCCAGGGTTAATGAATGCATGTTATGCCTGACTTCATTCAACATCTATGGTTAATTCAAATGTTAGCCATAAACAACATGGTGATAACATCATATTTTGATATTTTATCATGAATTTGAACATTTTTGAAAAAATTTACTCTGCTAGGAAAAGCCTGGTGTTCCCTCTTCAAACTGTGGGAAAAATCAAATGAATTAATGATCCCAATACAGTTCTGACATTCTCTGTATTAATGATCCCAATACAGTTCTGACATTCTCTGTATTAATGATCCCAATACAGTTCTGACATTCTCTGTATTAATGATCCCAATACAGTTCTGACATTCTCTGAATTAATGATCCCAATACAGTTCTGACATTCTCTGTATTAATGATCCCAATACAGTTCTGACATTCTCTGTATTAATCATCCCAATACAGTTCTGACATTCTCTGTATTAATCATCCCAATACAGTTCTGACATTCTCTGTATTAATCATCCCAATACAGTTCTGACATTCTCTGTATTAATGATCCCAATACAGTTCTGACATTCTCTGAATTAATGATCCCAATACAGTTCTGACATTCTCTGTATTAATCATCCCAATACAGTTCTGACATTCTCTGTATTAATGATCCCAATACAGTTCTGACATTCTCTGTATTAATGATCCCAATACAGTTCTGACATTTTCTGTATTAATGATCCCAATACAGTTCTGACATTCTCTGTATTAATGATCCCAATACAGTTCTGACATTCTCTGTATTAATGATCCCAATACAGTTCTGACATTCTCTGAATTAATGATCCCAATACAGTTCTGACATTCTCTGTATTAATCATCCCAATACAGTTCTGACATTCTCTGTATTAATGATCCCAATACAGTTCTGACATTCTCTGTATTAACGATCCCAATACAGTTCTGACATTCTCTGTATTAATGATCCCAATACAGTTCTGACATTCTCTGTATTAATGATCCCAATCCAGTTCTGACATTCTCTGTATTAATGATCCCTATACAGTTCTGACATTCTCTGTATTAATGATCCCAATACAGTTCTGACATTCTCTGTATTAATGATCCCAATACAGTTCTGACATTCTCTGTAGTAATGATCCCAATACATTTCTGACATTCTCTGTATTAATGATCCCAATACAGTTCTGACATTCTCTGTATTAATCATAAATGTATGGATTTATCATCAAACCTATTATAAAAATATGCAATATTTAAATCTAAAAAACTCAACATAATACGATACAATACAATAAATAAGATATACTTTACCCATTTCAAAAACTTTAGTGTTTTCCTCCTCACATTTTTTGACATTCTAAACCATAGCTCTGAAAATAATAAAACATTGAATTACACTAAATTTTATGTTCAGATATTTATGAAATAAACAATACTATATAGCATTGCATTTTACTATCGAGTTTATTAGACAAGACTTAAAGAACAAATAATGGCGAGGCCCTGCATTTTTGTGCCGAGCTTGAATGATAAGCTTGGCGTGGGCATCACCATACTGGTTTTCTTTGTTGTAATTATGAAATCACATCATGTTACGCACAATAAACACCAAGATATTCCGCTTTGCTAGGCCTAAAAAAGTGACTTTATAAGTGACAAATGCACCCCGAAGTGACATTTGACCTCTAAGTATGACCTTGACCTTGGAGCCACGGACCTGGATTTTGTGAGCGACACGTCGTCTTGTTGTGGTGAGCACTTGTGCCAAGTTATTTGAAAAATCCGTCTAGGAATGCCAGAGTTATTGACTGGACACGATTTGACCTCTATGTGACCTTGACCTTGGAGCCATTGACCTGGATTTTGTGCCCGACATGTCGTCTTGTTGTGGCGAGCACTTGCGCCAAGTTATTTGAAAATCCGCCAGGAATGCCAGAGTTATTGACTGGACATGATTGTACGGAGTGACGGACGGTGCGTCTACTATATGCCGCCCTTCGGGGGCATAAAAAACGTGGGTTGGAAAGTCGTTTTTTTTTTTTAACTCGGGTGTATTTCAATAATAACACTGTCAGTAAATAGTAAAGCATAAAAGAAGCCATTAATTTTTGTAACATAAACTTGGAGAGTAGCTGCAAGTGGTTATCCTAAGAGATGCAGGTACTACCTCACTAAATACTCCAGGGAAAATTCACAAATATACCCCCAATTCATGATGGTGTTGCTCTAGAGTGCAAAGTGGTGTACACTAGCTTATAATGTAAACAACGGGCAACATTTGCAATTTATTGGTCTGCTTCTTGCTAGTGTGCTCAGTTTTGATTGGAAGTTTCCATCCATTGAAATCTTCCGATACCGCAAACATCCATCCTCTATCTTGCTTTCAAAATAATATTTAACATTAGAACTGTCAAACAAACACAATATGTATAAGAATAAAGCTTAATGGCTAGGAAAAATAGGGATTTGGGAAACCAGACATGTTGACAACACTGAATGCACATGGTGGAAATTTATTTGCCGTGAAAGTGGGTTGCTTTAAAACGCGTATAAAACACATTTTTATATCGATATTTTTTTCGCAGTAAGCAAATATAAACATTTGTCTAGTGATGTACGTATGATTTCAACTTCGTATTTTTGATTATTATGAGAAAGGCAAGTTCCAATCGACCAACTTTTAGTGCCGAAACTTTGAAAAAGCAAAAACAGAAACGTCTGGTATAATAATTCATTTGTGTCGTCATGTACCGCTATAAAAACAAGATGGCCAAGATCGAAATCTTATGGTCATATATAATATGTGCAAGTTTGGTTAAGATTGTTCAAGAAATGTGGCCTCTGTTGTGTTAATGAAGGTGCTAGAGTGACCCCTGGGGCATGGCCAAATGTGACACCAGGGCTACATGTAATACATGAGAGCTGTGTGGTTTCAGAGAAGATTTTTTTTTTTACTATATAAATCTATTAAAACTGTGACGCCCGCGACGGGGCCAAATTTGACCCCAGGGTCAACAAATGCAAAATATTAAACCTCTGGCTCTTATAGTTTCAGAGAAGAAGATTTTTTATTTTTCTTCCTGTATAAGTCTATGTAAAACTGTGACCCCCGGAGCGGGGCCAAATTAGACCCCAAGGTCACCATTTGATAAAACTTAGTAGAGGACCATAACCTGATGCTACATGTAATACATGAAGCTCTGTGCCTTGTGGTTTCAGAGAAGATTTTTTTCCTATATAAGTCTATGAAAAACATGCAAAATCTCAATATACAAACGTTGGCGATCATTTTAAAAGAAAAACTGTCGAAATCTGTCCAGCGGTTCTTGAGAAGAAGAATTTTTAAGGTTTCGACCATATATGGTAATGGCGGCCATCTTGGATGTTGCGCTGACCTAATTTTAACAAATCTAAAAAGCATTTATCTATGGATCACCCATGTGAAGTTTGGTCAAAATTGGATATGCCGTGTGTGAGGAGAAGTCGTTTGAAGCAAAAGTTAACGACGAAGATGGACGAAGGGTGATCCCAATAGATCACCTTGAGATATAAACAAGAGCGCTGCCTAATGGGGCATTATACATGTACGCCCATTCCCTAAAGTTTTTATGTTAAAAATATTTCTTGTATATTTCAACTGCAACAGAGGATAATATTATAGGTAGAGATGTAATAAACCACTACAACCAAACCAGTCTTACATAATTGCAACACCCTTTACCGCTTTAATGATAACAAACACAATTTTTTAACATTTAATTTGCCAATTTCGCGTCGTTTTGAGAAGAATTTTGTACCTCAATACCGGTTATTACGTTTCTGGGTTTATGTGGACAGGTTTAAAACGCGACTCTCGAAACAGTGGTTAAACGAGGAAAGCTGTTTGGAAAATCGGCGTCAAAGTTGTTTTTTAACGAAATATTGGATTTTGGATTTTTCAAAAACACACTGTTAGTATTGTATGCATGCCAGATGTGGTAAATAAAACTCCCCTACTTCGGAGGGAATATTCAGTCGTGGTTCCGTGTTCATTGGGATCTACTTGCAGAATTCTTAAAGAATATGTAGTTGTGTATCAGTGAGCTCAATGCTCAACTTTATAGTGCTGCCACAGTGGAATACCACGCCGTAAACACATGACATGATACCCTGGATAATCAGACTGGACAAATTACAATGAAAAATTACAAATTAGGACACTAAGTGGAGTTTAAACTCGGAACGATTGCATGTAAAGCGGGCGCTCTACCGATACCACCATAAAAGCTAGCTCTGCTGCGAGACAGTATATACACTTATAAACCTATCTATTTACTTACATACCTTCATCATTTAACTTTGTGATAAATAACACACAACACATGTAAACAACAACATATACATTATAATCTAGGCATAACCTCATACAATGCCTATCCTGATTCTCCACCAATGTAATCTGACTGGAAAAATTACAATGAAAAATTACATATAAATGTTAGGACACTCAGCGGGGGTTTGAACTCGGAAAGATTGCATGTGAAGCAGGCGCTCTACCGAATCACCATAAAAGCTAGCTTTGGTATGACCAGGTCTGAGATTGAACCTACGAACTAGTGTATTCATAACGTTCAAATGACAACCATCAAAATAATTTGACCAATCAGTGATCAATAAAATAAAACACCTCCACATTCTGGTAGGGGGTAAACTCGGTGCTTATCAGTGATTCTCAACTGACTTTAGCCCTTTATAAAACTAATTTGTAGTTCTAATTATATTAAAAAGCATTATATTTTGTGTACAGCTATGTATCTTCTTTTGGTGCCATCTGATTTTGAAACACCAGTATGAAAACATTTAATTTAAATTATGTTCTAATATTGTGATTTTTCATATAGAAATCAATGATAAAGTCTGAGTAAACCCCTTTATTTTCACCTACTGAACATCTCAACATCTCGGAAATTTGTATTTATTTTTATTTTTTGGCTTTTTTGAAGTCAAGGATTACATGCAAGGCTGATGCTCTACCACCAAGTAACAAGGACAACACTTTCTGCGCATGTGCAATTTATATCTGTCATAATGTAAAAGTCATCATTTTCAAATGCTTTGTTAGACATTAAAAGTATAACATTTTGCAGACAAGGAGCACGTCGGGCCCGTCTTAAAAAAAATCCCCAAAATCAGGGATCAAAATGGGATGCGAGGTAGTACTGGTTTTTACGGACCAGTGGACCTTAAGGGGTACTGGTCCGTGTCAATCAGTACTGGTCCGTATAATAAATATCCACAAAATCAGAACAAAAATCATTCTAACATATATAAAGCCATTTTATTATACAATTCACCATTCATGTATATTATCTACTTGACTAGAAAACAGTCTAGGAAGTGACCGACGAAAATGTGTGACATTCAGAAACACGTGTCGCGTTACTTTTTCACTCGCGACCATTGGTGTAAATAGACTATTTTCTCTGATAAAACATACTAAAACAAGCAGAGGTAACCTCAGTAAGGTTCACAATCGTCCTACATTGTCTTTTATTTGCATTTAGACACGAGAAAGTAAAAATCTCTTACATGCTAAGCCTTTGACCGCACACATACCTATGAAAACAAATGGGCGCCGCCATTTTAATTTTCCGTCATTTATAAGATGCGTAGCGATTGGTTCACAGCCAGCGTTTCCTGCCAATCACATGTGATCACTGCCAAGACTGTTTTCTAGTCAAGTACGAGAGCCGTGTCTCCCAAATTTATTATTTTCTGTCACCTTTTAAACATCTCAGTGAACGAAATGGATTTTCAGACGCTTTTGTCCTTTTGTTGTATGTATGCAAGGTGTGTATTTGACGATGTTGGGTAGACTACAGCAGATTACAGCACTCGCAAATACGGACTAGTGCACCTGTATGTGTACTCGCCCGTACCTCGTCCAGCTCGCATTTGCGAGCGCCCATATCGTTCCCTGCAAAATCTATTTACTTGATCTCAAGATCCTCAAGTCAAAATACACCCATGTGTATTGTGAACTGTGAAAACACTTGCAATAAAGTAGCCAAGACAACACTTTTTAGTAAAAAATAGATTTTTCCCAAAGATATACACACCAATGGGAAGATTATGTTTTTTACAAAAACAGTGCTGTTTAAATCATCAAAATCGAACCAGAGATAAGAAAGTTATCACAATTTAAAACCCAGCTATCAATAAATGTTATCTGTCAAATTGCGGTCAATAAAAGTGTATCCAGACGCTACATACATGTACGACGCTCTTCATAATGTGTATGCATTTCAATGCAAACATGTGTTTATACAAATCAAAAGTGCACAAAGGTGCATCTATTTATAGAAATGTGTTAATTTATTCAAACAGAGAAATGATTCATTCCCTAAACATTCCTTTCCATTGGTTGCTGTGATATTTAAGTTCACCTATAATCAGCTGTCAATCAACCAATGAATTTGTTGTTTCCCCCCCCCCCCCCCCCCCCCCCAATTTTTGTTTCATTGTTTTTTCCAGGGCCTGCTGTTTATGAATCAGAAATCTTGTTTAAAAAGTCCCCTGCTAGGCGGAGATATATAAAAATTGGTAAGGTGCCCCAACACTGCATTTTAAAAATGGCGCCGTCCAAGAATTTACGAAATCAATACAGTCCAATTTTAACAGCTCGTTTGCTGAAGATATATCAATTATTTTATTAATTACTTCATTGTTATTGATAGAATGCACTTAACTTTATTCATCCATGGTATTTTAGATATTCAGATGTTACATTTTTATTGTCTAAAAAAAATGGAGACTTTTACATTATGACAGATATAAATCACGTGCGCAGGAAGTGTTGTCCTTGTTAAATAAAGTAATTAAAATGTGTTATACACACACATTGAAACAATTAGAAGTTTGAAAATTTTGCCTGGCTTCATGTCGGCAGTTTGTCACAACAGATATAGACAATTATTGAGATAAAACTACATTATCCTTCTGTTAGGGTTGTGTTTTCTTTCCTCTTTGATAAGAAATATAATTTTATGCATTCAAAA